>JABSTQ010003425.1:0-21812 GCA_013358835.2 Ixodes persulcatus
CAAAAAAAAATTAAAACTAAACTTTCGAAATTTGACGCCTCCCTTACGTAATGCCTTCCTCGAGAGGCCCTTAATAAAATTAAATGGAATGCAATGAGACAACAAGCAACGAGCGCGGGAGGGTCACTGCCATCTCCCGCTCGCGAAAGACCGGGACGTTCAAATAGGCCAATCAGGGCCCTGGATTTGCCCCATGGTTGCACTGCGAGAGGAAGTTTCAATACGCGGCCGACGTGGCTCGAAAGAACAAAAGCGACTTTCATCACGTGTTTTTTTTTTTTTTTTTAGATTACCAGGCGCCGTGAATATCGGTCGAGAAAGCTGGCCAGCGAACCTTTCCCCGTATCTCGCTATCCCAGCTGCTAGGTGCCGTTCATTTCGCGCAAGGCGACGACAGTTTCGCTTTGACTGCGAGGGTACTGAAGCTACAAGACCGCGCCTCGTGGCTTTTAGCGTCCCTGACCAGCACGCACGTTTGCGCAGCGAAAGTATCGTTCGGGCCAACATGCTCGTGGTTTTAGCTTAGACCTCGTTCGCGCACCAAGTAAAAAGCATTACAATAGACGCCGCATCGCGAGACACAGCCGCCCGCGCTTCGCGCCCCACACCCTCCCGACCGGCGATGGAACAATAGGCCTGCATCTTTCTCCCTCAAACGTCATTGCTAGTAGGTCCCCCGCAGCGCCACTTAGTTCGCATCGCCACCCGCGCGTCTCGCAGCGTCTCACAACGACGCCTGCGAGCGGCAACGCTAAGACCGACACTTTGCGGCGTTTCTCGTCCAGCTGCAGCATGTTTTGCGCTTTGGGGCGCGTCGGGGAACCACTAAGGCTGACGTCATAAGCGCGGGCCTTGTCTTTTAGCAGGATGAAAGCGTCCGAGCTGGGCCGAGGCAGAGGAACGCGCGCTCCGGGCCCCTCGAGGCGCCTGGGAGGGGGGAAGAGCCTGACTCAACGCGCAATGAGCCGTGGCCAACGCGACGCTTCCTTCCGGAGCGGGAGACGACGACGAGGGTGCTTCTCCCCGGCCGTGTTCTTTCTGCTGCCCGGGGTGGGGGGACGGCCGCCTCCCCGGACGGGACCTTTCTCGGAGCCAGGGCTGCCGCCATGACGCGCCCAGCGTCATGCGCCTCGGGCCGGGACGCGCTCCCCAACCAGCGTCCGCGAGGAAGAGCCGTCCGAGAGGGGCTCGGGACCTCTACTGTTACAATAACAGTCGAATCTCGTTTTCTTCCTTGTTTTTCTGGGGTAACACGCAATTTCGTTCCATCAAAATTTACAAAACTTTGCTCTTTTTTGATTTCTTCGGGAAGTCCAGGGAGGCTTTCCAGAGTCATAATATCTGTAGCACACAAAACACGTGCGATTCGAATGAAATTCTCCCTTCGTCTGCCGATACCGTACAGTTAGAGGCAAATTGTTTTCCATATTAGTGAGTTTTAGGGAATCGCTTTTGCACATCCCACACGGAACGATGAACCCTCCGATACGCACTGCGCATGCGCTACCGTGAAGACTCTCATATGCGTATCGTACTGTATCGGATGTGCAAAAGCGGTTCCCTAAAAGTCCCTACTGGCTGGTCTGCCTTTCCGTAACAGGAACTTGACACGGCTTTATTTTTGCACCGTTGAAATGAAGTGAAAAATCTCGGGCAATCCGCGCCAAAAAATTAAATAAATAAATATAAGCTAGCTTCCCTTTTTTTCACGATCCCTTCGTCGTCGTCGCGACCCCCCCCCCCCCCCCCCCCCCCCCCCCCCCCCCCCCCTGTATAGGCTCCCTACGAAGCCAGAGTTGCGCGTCTGTTTTCCGCGTGCCGCCGCGCCGCTATTCGCCGAGATCCGATCACGTGAGGAGCCGGATCAAGTGCCGTGCAGGAAAGTATAGACGTTGCACGCGCCCCAGCGTACGTTCCCCTGCTTTTGAGCGCGACGCGCGCCTCGACCGCGCGGCGCCGCTATTCGCCGAATTCAGTCACGTGAGGAGCAGGATCAACATGCTGTGCAGGAAAGACGGCGCTACGGGGATGAACGCGCAACTCTGGCTCCCGTACGGAGCCTATACAGGAACTCTAATCTCGCCGCTAATATTCCAACAGACTAAAATCCTCAAGCGTTACCCTAAAATGAGATCCAGAGAACTCTGTGAGTCAAAAACCAACTTGTCTCAAGGGAAAGCTTGCATAAGCACACCATCAATAGCGTTGTCTGAGAAAGAGATAGGGTACCCAACCTTTTTTTTCTTAACCCGGGTCGCTTTAATGTTTTCTAGCTTTATCTTTGACCTGCTTGCTTTTGTTTGTATTTCTAAATTTTCTTTTTTTATCGCGCTCTCTTTCTCTCTTTTTTCTTGCTATTCTAAAGGGGTGAAGTCACATTTAATTTTGATTTCTTTAATGCATCTATAATCTATAACATTAATATTCCCCCTCTCTCTACCTTCACATGTACAGTTTCTTCTTTTATGTCCTCCTCGGGGAATGCATTAAACACTCAGTTGGAGTAAGCGCTCTGTCCTGTCCCCTCTTAATTAATTGGGTTGCGTGTATGTTTATACAGCCTAGAACTTGGTCCGCCTCAAAGGGCGACGAGTCTCCCAGCTGTAGATTAGCAATTTAACCAGGGCGGTACAACCGCTAGCCTGGGGTCTTTAACGTTCACCACGCAGTAGTGATTGATACACGTCCGCACGCCAGTACGATGCTCATCCAGATCGACACGGGCAGGGGTGGAGATTGAACCCAGGATTCTGGGTTGCTATGCGCTAGACCACTCGGCCACCGATCCGCCTCCTGTCCACTCTTCTTTTCTTGGTGTTTGCGATTTTGATTTTTAATAATTACAAAACGACTGAAGGGGTGAAATAAATGCCGTGGAAGCCCTCTCCACATTCGCTCAGCAGCGCGAAACAAGCGCGACATGATGTTTTCTGCACTCCCTGCTCCAGCTGTAAGTTTGCCCGCCAGTGACGTCGCGGCCATGGAGAGCGCGGGAGATTCGAATGTCGGTTCTGGCACCGACGTCGCTCGCCCGCTTTTTCAATACTTATACCGAATTTATAGACGCTAAATAGTAGCATGCCAGGAAGAATGAACCCCGGGTATTCAGAAAACGTAGTTACTTTGGGTATAGCTAAACAAACCGGTGAAACAATGTGGAGAGCAAGGCTAGTTGGGGGAAGTTAAACATGGTGCAGGTGTAACAGCGCGTAACAACGAAGACTAAGGTGAGGAACGCACATCACAATCGGTGGAGTTACTCTTTACGACAATTTCCCCACAACGAACAGGCCCGAGAGACGGCTCACGACAGGTTGCCCGACCGCGGTTGACAACTTGGCCCCGTCAGGTAGTGCACGGCTGTTGGCAGGCTTCTCGCGCTTGCTCCGGCCAACGTCACTTCCGGCCGAGCGGGGGAGGGGGGGAAGGGGGGGGGGGAGGGGGGGCGTCCCGACGGACCGCTATTTCGGGCCAGCCGAGGCCGAAGGTCCCAAGCCGACATCCCCGGCCAGCGGGAGGCGCCGAACAAACTGTGTCGCCCTTGTCTCATTCATCGTTAGAGCGGGCGCACTGCCTCCAGCAGCTTACGTGCCGGTCGAGAGGATGGCTGGATACGGCTGAACCCCTTAAAGGGATTGTCCGGTCAAATTTTGTATTCGAGAAAACAATTGAATATCATTGTTATTGCCTCGAGACCCATCGTACGTGCAATATCTGAATTTTATATGCCCCTCTGCGTGAGTAATTAAAGGGACCATGAAACGATTCTGAAATCGAATTTCATCCACCGGACGCCGTAAAAGGTGTGAAAAAAAAACACAAAAACACAAAAATAAGAAGCCAAAAAAAATTCTTTGCTATAGAACTTTTAAAAGAAAACTGGACTCTTTTGCGCTTTCTTTCCTTCGAAAGCTCTCTGACTTTTCGCTGCTATGCATCCGCGGAACTGCAGCACGTCAGCCGAATCCACGTCGCCTATTGGGTAAGCGCCTACCTCACCAGCGCCGCGGTCATAAACAATAAATAGCCGGCGAATGTTTCCTAAAAGTTTTGTTAATTAATATTTAGATCCACATTTTGTAGCATAATTAAAGATCTGTGGGGAAAATTGCCAAATTTCATAATGCTGAGAGCCAAGCGCCATCTATCGTGTGGTAAACGAAGCTGAGAGCCAGCTCCGGGGGAACTATACTTCGTTTCACCTTATGTGCGAGCGAAGGCAAAGCTGGAAGCGCGAGCACGCAAGCTCCGTGCGTTCAGGCTTTGCTCGGGCGCGCGAGCTGGGGAGAAACGCAAAAAGCGCTGGTCTCGCGCTTCTAGCTTTGGCTTCGCTCGCAGATAAGGTGAAATGAAGTATAATAACCGACGAATTTTGCCCGGCGACTTTTGCTCTGCGCGTGGAATCAGCACAGTGCCTGCTACGTCGCGCGCAAAGCGAGCGTGCCGTCGGGCGGCGTTCGCCAGTTATTCGTCACATAAAGGCTGGTTCACACATCTGCGTTGGTTGCGTTCGCATGCAACCGAAACGACCGTAACGACAAAGTCACCGGGACAAGCGTTCGCCGAACACAGCATGGCAAGTGATGCAAGGGGAAGCTTCGCGAAGCAATCCATGCGCCACGGTTGTTGCGGTGTTTTTGTCGTTACGGTCGTTTCGGTTGCATGCGAACGTAATCGTTGCAAGTGTGTGAACCAGCCTTAATTCTTTCCATGGAGTTCAGCCTTTACGCACTTTTTACGATCAAATCAGCATGGCCGACAGCGTCGCTTGGTCGCGACGACCAACGAACGTTTATTTTTCTACGTGTTCTTCTCGCGCGTCCCGACTTCAAGCAGCAAGAAAAAAGAACTTGAAACAGACCACGACGAACAAGAACGCTGGATCCATGAACATCCGAGAAAAGCTACGACGGTCACGAATCCACCGACTCTGACCGGTCGTGCTCCGACCAAGCGAGCTGCGCAGAATATAGGCCTAGCAGGCACTCCGACTCGGCGCAGCGTTGCTTCGACGGTACTTGGCCAAGACAGTCTGCCCACGACCGGCTGGCGTGCTGAATGGAATATGCCCGCGCGACCCTTGTGGACCCTTCCCGTATTATAGTTTGATCGCTGACCTCAATTTTAGATTAACAGGTGAGGTCAATCTCTTCCCCTTGTCATCTCCTTGTTTTCCGAGGCAGTGTTGACGAACACTGTCGTCGAAAAGGAACTCTCGTCGATTTCTTCTTGTTTTGTGTGATATAGAGCTCGAATAAACGCCGTATTAATTACCTTCGTAACACGGTATGTACACTTTGTTATTAGTATGCCATTTTTATTCTGACACGACTGCACGTCACTGTCGAGCTAAAAAAGTTCGTGGGAGCTACGTGCAATGCCGGGCCAACCTTCCTTTGACGAGTGCCGCGTCAGTATCGAGTTGCAATCGTAAAAGATCGGTCCCGAAGCGCTCACCAACAGCGCGAATACAGCACTTCCATCAAACGCGCGCGTCCGCTCAGAGTATGAACCGGTATTTACGTGGCTCTTGCTGACACTGTCGTAGTTCAAACGTATCTTTTTTAGCGTCGGCTCGCTCCTGCATCTCCGAGGCCGTGAAAAACGCCGCGGCGATTTGTTTCCATCAACGTCGCTTTGCAAACGACTGACACGGGCCGCCTTTTACCAACAATGACAGCTGGGCTGACTTCTGGAGTCTTCACCGGAAGACTCGCCGCACTTCCCAACAGGCATACCGGCGTATGAGACTAGTCCCATGCTGTCGCTGTAGCGCAACATATCTCATTGAATTTCGCACAGCTGCGATGTGTCCATGGCTATCGCGGCGATGAGAGGCGTCGATTCAGAAAATACGTCGGTGACATCAGCGCAGTAAAACCTACCGGCGCACCCCCAACTCGCCGCCGCTAACGCTCCCACTCTCCTACTGCCGAGAGAACTTCCGGTTCCTGTCCCAGCGTACGTCACGACCGTCAAAATTACGCCGCAACTTGTTTTGCGGTCAGTTGGAGAGAAAGAAAAAGTCGATATTTCATTTTTTTTTTTTTTTGTGTAGAAATTAAGGAACCGAGACGAAGACGGATGCCTGTTCGGCATTCAGTGAACGTTGAAGGTTTAATGTAAAAGTTATCTGGCAAAAGTAAAAAGGTCATTTCATGGTCCCTTTAAATTTATACTGCTTCAATCGCACTCTAGCGTCAACGCTGCTTTCGATGGCAACATTGGAGCTCCGACGTCACACAACACAAAGCGAGCATTTCTGTCTCGTCGTTTACCTGCGAGTGAACGCCGCAGCGCGCTTCGTTTGTGTTGTTGTGCTCAACTTGTTTCGTGGTTGGGTGAGATTTTTGTTGCGCGGTTGGGTGCCACAACCACCGGGCAGCACATGCGAGCCAAGACATGACGTTCCACACTTTTCCGCGAGACGTGCAGTGACGAGCAAAATGGATCGTCGCCGTGCGTAGAACCTGGGTTCCCGTCAAGATCGAGATCCCGCTTACGGAGCAATCATCTCACTGAAGAGAGCTACAAGCTGAGCTCTAAGCGGGCAGAAGGCTCGCAAGCTGAGGTGCGATGCTGTGCCAACGATATTAAACTACGTCCATCCACTCCACGCCCAAATCGAATCAATCAATTTGACTATGCACCGAAACCGAAACATAGACCACCTGGAAACGATACCAGAGGTTGTATTTAGCACGTGTACACCCAAATTCTGTTTGACCGGCATGCGAAAATAAAACGTAGCTACGATTCACCAAGCTCGTCCCAGTCAAGTGACGACATGAATTTGAACGATTCGCCGTTTGCCTTCGACCCGCGGACAACGCCTCTGAGGGAACGACCCGCAGCCTCATCACCGATCCAGTGGATCCGCCGAAATGTGTGCCCAGATGCCGCTTCGTGTACCTAGTTTCCGCTTCATCATCCTTTGCTTTGCAAACGCTCCTAGTTCGATCGGTGGCCGTCGCAGTTATGTTTGCGCGAAACTGCATACGTTTTTTCGAAGCTTATGGCTGTTTCCGATTAATATCCTGCTAAAAGGCGTGACTTTTTTTGCACACGCTTGGGAACTGCATTAAAAGAACCGCATTTCAGTAGGGTACAGCCTGGGAGACTATATAATTGGAAACAAAATACAAGACATCCATCGACCAACGCTTGCTATCCCGACCATCCGACAAAACTTTGCGTTTTGTGACGTCACGCAGCAGCTACAGATGTCAGCCATTAACACTGGCGAAATTTGGGGTGCAGTTTCGTACATACGCTGATGAAAGGTTTAATTAATAACGGGAGATCATATATTAAAATAAAAATGACGTCTGTCTACATGAAGGCTCCCTCGACGTAACGAGGGCAAAAACTTAAGTACTTCCGGTTTCGACCGGACAATCCCTTTAAATCGGGTGGAAGATTGCGCCACCAACCTAAAACCCAAAACACACTATTCCTCCCCTTGTCCCTCTAAGCAAATTTCCTTGGCCCATTCACACACTTGCGACCGACTACGACCGACTGGGACAAGACCAGCTTTTAAGCTTCTTGCGACGGTTTCCTACCGGCTGCGTGCTGCACAGCCGGTCGTAAAGCCGCCATAAGAGGCTTAAAAACCGGTCTTGTCTCAGTTGCTCGTAGTCCAACGAGAGTGTGTGAACGGGACTTCAAGGCTAGAAACCTCCAGCGAAGTGCCTCGTTCAGATTTCAAACCCGAATCCGTTGGCCCGCACGCTACCCCGGGGCAACCTGCACGGTTTTACCGGGAGAGGCCGAGAGTCCCGGAAGCCCAAGGAAACCTCGTGAGACTGAGGCGCTGAGGCCACCCCAAAACGAGTCACTCGGGTGGCCTCGGCGCCTCAGTAATGCTTTCGTTCATATCTTTGGGCTACTCATACTGTACTTCAAAAGGACGTAAATAACTAGATTTTGGTGTGACGTTTTTTCGAAGCCATCCAACATTTATTCGGAGGTTCGAAGTTTGTCGAACTTCTGAAGTTCGGTCGTTAAACCTTACAATCTCAAAATATTTTTAAAAAATCGATTTTTTTTTGGGGTATTAAGTTTGAAAGTTCGCAAATTGTCGAATTTATTGGCGCGACAAATTCGAAAGTTCGGACAAAATCGAAATAGCTTAGCCGCAAACAATTCTAAACTTAAAAAATCCTAACCTTTTCCTTTGTACAATCTTTGAACCCCAGACATCTCTAATCAAACTTGTTCCAGGGAGCTGTGCTTAAGGCTTAATTAAATTTAGAATTGTTTACTTTTCGTGGACAATTGTGACGCAGGTTCGTGTTCCTTAAAACAATTGATAACGAATCTGTCAAAAGTTTAAAAAAACAAATTACATACAATTTAAATTAGGTTTTCATTGAAGTGACGAATTAAAGAAGTCCGACTTCTGAGAAATCAAGTTTTTTTTAACGCTGATTAGCGCCTACAAGACAGCAGAGTTTATTTCCCCTAAACGCTCAACCAGCTGTTCAATTATGCTTAAAACCACCGGATATGGTAATAAGGATGTTGTGACGAGAGATTCCTGTGTAAAAAGCACTTTTTTTTTGCCCATGCTGATTGACAAAGGACATAGTATGAGGTTGGAACTAGGGAATTAAAGGTCCATTCCCGAAATCACGTTACAATAAAATAATTCAGAGCACTGATCGTCTTTGTAAGACAGTACAATTGTTAATTCAGGTAAAGGGCAACTCCGCTCAATTCTGAAGATTTCGGGATAATGACTGATTTCGCATTAAAAAGCCTTAGTAAGACACTACGTCGTCTGCTTCGCGAAAAATGGGATATATATTTTTAAATCTAATTTTAAACACGAGCCGAAATCGAAACCGAAACTTCGGCTCCGTCCGGCAACATTGGCCTCGGGCCGCCAAGAACACGGCCATCAGGTGGTACGAGATGTCACGTGATCGTGTGCCAGGCGCAGCGCAAGTGTCATCTGCACCGCACTCTTCGCCACGTTTTGGAGTCTACGACATTCGACGACGCCTGCACAACTGCGGCATAAGTCTGCGCACGTGGTGTCCGTAGTGCGGACGAAGCTCCGAGAGGCAATAATCAAAAACGGTGAGGCGACGACGGCGGTTGTGGCGCGAAAGACTGCATGGCGGGACCACAGCGGGGCGGCCGGAAGGCTCCCAAGAAGAGCGCTGCGCAGGCCCGTTACTCCAATCACGTGGACACCGCTGAGCGCCGAGAGGTAACTTTGCGGACATCATCCGCTACGCTCACCCGGACAAGTAAAAGCAAGCAAAAGGGGTCAATGGTGATGACGTTTAGCTCAATGTTGACTGCGCTGTTGGTTTCGCCCGCTCGAGTCAGCCGATTTCGGCAACTTGGCGAGTTGCAAAGTTTGCCGGACCGTTTAAGAAACATTTAGAAGTAACTGCGTCGTAATATTTGACGTGCGGTCTTCCTAGGCGATATGAAAAGAACTACATTGTTTTTTAAAAACCAAAAATGAAGCGGAGTAACTTCTGCAACAGATGTGGTAAATGCGCAGATGTGGTAAACAAACGAGGGATATGACATCAACGTTAAAGCAAGGAGATCGAACTATATATGGGGACCCTGTTCCGTCACTACAAACACAGGTTTGAAAACAACGTCGTCGCTTCGCATATCGCAGTACCGTTTTTAAAGGGGTTCTCCGGCGTTTTCGTGATAGTCCCCGATTTGCCAGAAAAGTTGCTAAACACACCAACAAACATCGTTGAAATAGTAACCCAAATATTGAGCCAAATTAAGTTGTTTTTTTTTTCTTCGCGAAGTTATTGAATTTAAAATTTTGGACCGCACCGTGTTTTTCAGAGACGTCAGCAGAAGGCAGGGAAGCAGTTTCCTTATCTTAAATGATTGCTTCGGAAGCTCGCTTCAGCCCCCGCTTAGCAGCACGAAACAAATGCTCGGCATTGTCCACTTTTAGACTGCCCGCTCGCCCTGCAAGCCTGCCTTCCCCTGACGTCACGGCATTGAAAAGCACGGGTATATATTGGAACGTTGGTTTTGGCATCATTTTCACCTGCCGATTTCACGGCAACTATTTTGAATTTTGCGATAATAGATAGCATTATGGAAAGGGTGAAGGCCGGTGATTCCGAAAATATAGTTACTTGGGGTAGCTCAAGAAATCGCCGAAGGGCTCTTTCCTTTTGGAACGGGCGGGCTCAAGCTGAGTTCGTGCTCAAGCCACCTCAATGGCCCCTGAAGTGAACCTTGCTTCCACAAGTCCTCGAGCCTTTTTTGATGGTGGCGTCTTTGGTTTCAGCGCCGTCTGGGAGTTCGCGAACTAGGTACGAAGGCCAGCCCAACATGCCTCCACCCGTCAAAACAGATTGGCATCCTGCCGTTGGATCGGTTATCATTGCGTTTTACGCCTTATCTACCGATACTCTAAAAAAAAAAATATATTTTTTTTTCTTTTTTTTTTCTCTATTCCTATAACAGTGTACCACTTCCCAGGCTAAGTGATGTTTGTGGACACATAAAAATAATAATAATAATAATTACTATTATTATTATTATTATCATCATCATCCAGAAAATTTGTGCAACATCCGTCATGCAACATATGTCCATAACGTTTCGCATGTGCACCGTGAACTATCGCGAGATTGTTTCTCGCTGGACAACCTAACATTCATATATTTGAAGGTGGATGCCGTTACGAGCACTGAATTTCCACAGAAATATTCTGAATTTGAAAGTAACAAATTTGTATTGTTCACTGCAGCTTCGTGAGAGGAGCGGGAACATGCGTGTCGCACCACGACGCTTTTGGACGGCACCAGTGCTCATGCAAACCCTTCATGCAAACGATGTATTTTCTGTGGCGGTGCTTTCGGGTTTGTGTCGTAGATAGGGAGTAAAAGAACAGACTCAACCCTGCTTAAAAAAAAAAAAAAAAAAAAAACTATCGCCTTAAATTTAATTGAACTTTGATCCATAAAGTGCACATGTTGGTAATTCAATAAGCCTTCGATGTGAACATTTACCGGATGTCCACGGACGGATATAAAAAATTAGACAAAATTCAACGTATTTTTATGCTAAATTGAAAGCCCCAATGATCAGAATAAAACTGCAGTAGTAACCCAGATACATAGACACCGAGACCCAAGCTCGTCACAAAGAAATTGTACTCAGGCCACATGACGGGCTAGCTGGTTATACGCGTCAGTTGTGAGGCAGCGCTTGTCTGTGTCTCCTACTTGTCCTCGTCTTTAGCGCTACCTTTACGTGTGCAGTCCTTACAAAGCTTCGCAAGGCTGTGTTTTTCTCCAATGAATGATTTAAATCACATTCCTCAGTAATTTCGAAAAAGACCAAACTGATCTCCTGCGCCAAGTCTCCAGAAAGTCCACTCAATCGGTGCCATAACGCGGACTTGCGTTTCCTTGATTGAGACATCTACCTAAAGTGAGCCTCACCCGCATCATAATTTGTAATCTACCCCTTTCCCGCGGTTTCAACTTCTCTGTAGTATTTCCAACGGCACCAAGGAGAAAAAATTCAGTTGTGCACATAGGCGCTATCATGCACATTGGTGCTCGTAAGGTTCTATATACTCAAAACTACTTCTCCTCAACCGTAAATCTGCCCCTTTCCCCACACATTTCAGCCTCTCTGCAGTCTTCCAAGTCCCCGATTTGCTTGAAATTTTGGTAAACTCGCCAAACGACATCGCTAAAATAGTATCCCAAATATTAGGTTAAAATATTTTTTTTTTCACAAAGTTATTGAATTTACAATTTTGGTCCTCACCGTGTTTTTGAAAGTCTCTACTGGCAACAACGAAAAAGTGACGTCAGTGGAAGGCATGGGTTGACTCTTTGGACTGTAGCATTTGTTCCCAACTGATTGGAAGCAGTTTCATTGTGTCAAATGAATGCTTTGGAAGCTCGCTCCAGTACCTCCGCACCTGCACCAAACAAATGATTGGCATATTCTATTTTTTAGACTTCTTGCTCGACTGGCAAGCCTGCCCGCCACTGACGTCACGGCACTGAAAAGTGCGGGTATATTTGAATGTTGGTTTTTGCAGCATTTTCATTTGCCGATTTCACAATAACTATTATGAATTTCGCGATATTAAATAGCATACCGAAAAGGGTAAAGGCCGGGTAGTCAGAAAATATAGTTAGTTGAGGTAGAGTTATAGTCTGTTGCTGGTTAAGAAAAACGGAACAACCTTCCCACACAAAGCCCTCTATTCTTTTTCCAATTTAGCAGAGAAAACGCTGGAGGAGAAACCACTAATAATGGCGAGCACATAGCTCAGTGGAAGGGCCGCGTCCTGTTTTTCTGAACCTGCAATTTCCAATTAAAAACAGGTGTGTTTCTTTGTTTTTAGAGCGCAGCTCTTAGGCGCCCGTTTCCGGCTTGGGCGGCGTCGGCGTCGGCGTAACCGCGCGGTGCATTATGGGTAAATTCCCCGCTAAATTTAGCGGAAATTTAGCGGGAAAATTTCCCGGCTAAATTTAGCGGAAAAGTTCCCCACTACATTTAGCGGGAAAATTTTCCGGCTAAATTTTAGCGGAAAATTTCCCCGCTAAATTTAGCGGGAAAAACTCTCCGCCAAATTTAGCGGAAAATTGTCCCCTAAATTGGAGACGAGCAGGAGAGGAGGGGCATAGCCTCCTCCCCGTAGCTTCCCCTCCTCCTCCTCAAGGGCTGCGCTCTAATTCGGCGTTACAGGGGATCGTAAATGTCTCATTTTTTTGCTTTGTTTTTAAATACACTTTTTCCCAAACCGAGTGGCTCCCAGAGTTTGGACAATCATAATTGTGTCCTTCGTTGAAAAGAATCTTCCACTGTTGTTACTCCAAGTAATTCTTGTAACAAGTCAAACTGGCGTTCTTTCGATTCTCTTTTATGTAATTGTATTACCTTCTCAAAGTTAATGCATAGATGTAATGCATTAACTTTGTTCTTGGGCGCTAGTAATTCTAATTGCAATTCTACATTTGTAGCAAATTTGTAGCACTAATCGTGATTAAATTAAATTTACGAAGTAACTTACTCGTTTGTAAGATTAGTTTAACCCCCCCCCCCCCCACACACACACACACACCCTTGACTGTAATAGGCTAAAGTAGTTAATACCTCGATTTCTTGGAACTAAAGCGAAAGATGAATTTCACAACTGTCTCAATTGAAGTATGTTCCGTTTCAATATACCAACTACACACACCAGACTGCACATTTCCTTCATTCAGCTCACAATGAGCATGTCTCGTTTTGGCTTAAGAACCTTTCGATATGTTCCAACTTTGACAAACGAACTAAAGTTTATTCTGCTTTGAACAAATATTATAGTATTTTAATACTGACACAGACAATCACTGCCAGTCAATGCGTATTCATCAGAAATTTGTGAGAGCGACTCGGAGTAAAAAGGCGTTTCACATACACCTGTGCAAAAGCATTAGTGACAACTTGAATTAATCAGTGTCGATGCCACCCCAATCAGTTCGATCAGGGCTCCTATGCGGCTAGAAGCGGTTGCCTCCCCTTTGTAGCATTGAACCTGTGCAGCTGTAAAACAAGCCTGACAAAATTTATGCGCACGTTCCCAGTAATTATGCGAGTGCAAAATGGTGACTAGGTGCTTTTCATGTGCAAAGTTATTTCCTGGTACCAAAAACTGCGCTTCAGATGCAATTCTGGAAATTTAAAACTACAATAAGCGACTTTTCTACAGGTATTATTGCGCTATTTTTCCCAAATAAGGAAGGGCTCATGCTTGCACATGTGAAGGATGACACTAAATTGTGAAATCATGCAGGACACTTGCCATCTTAACATTTTTTAACATGAATATTTCATCCCCAAGCAGGATGACTAGAACAATTAGAAGCTCATTGATATGAAATGTCTGTGATAAAGCCTCCTTGTATGAAACATCCTGTGGTAAAATAAACTCCATCCACGAGAAGTTGGGCTGATGACACCGCTGGCTACCAGGAACACAATGCACTATAGACCTGTTTTCTCTGCACTGCCAGTAGAACCACTATACACAGTTTGCACAGGTTTAATGCTTTGCAATGAACTTTGTACAATATAGGTTCAACTTATTATATCCTTCCAATTACCAAACCAAGGAGAGTATCCCAGTGTTCCTTCTACTTCTTCCTTGCTACAACATTGCTAGAACATCGACCACACGTTAATTGTTGCTCTATTGACTATTTTATGTTTCTCTAAGAGAATTGGAGAAGTGAAAACAAGGTACAGGTATCTGTTGTTTTGGAAAGGTACCCAAACCTAAACCTTGGGTTTATTTTTATACAATTATATTTTTTTATAACCCCACTGCCTGAACAATCCCTCATCCAAGGCACCCCAAACAAGTTTACGAGAAGGCTTGACAAAGCTTCAAATGAACCATTCTACTGGAACATATGGAAGGAGCTCAGTTTTGCATTTCACTTCATTAATCTGCCAGGTTCTGCGTAGTAACCTAGAAACAGTTGATCTTGAACAGCGCCATGGGCAGTTGTTTGTTTGATATAAAGGTAAAATTTAAAAAAAATAAAAATGCAAGAAAGGTGGACAGCTTCATGTCCCACCTTGGATCACCGATGAAGGGCACCACCAGTTTCTGGGTATGGTGGTACTTTTAGAATGCATCCCATGTTTCATCTGTGACCAGAGGTGAGCAGTTGCCATTATACTCATTAGCAGAAGATAGAAGCAAGAAAACACCAGGAGTAGAATTCTAGATCTGTGGATCTGTAGCTTGATGAATAGCAGATTGCATCCTTTTGACCAACAAGAACATAACGGCACACCTAAACAAAGTAAAGCTGAAATCAAGAATTATTCAAACAGTGTGGACCACACCTAGTGAAAAATTTTATAGCCCATGGCACTTTCTTTTATTATGTGTATTTCCCAGAATATAACATCTACTATGAATTACCGTAGATGTTTTGCAGAAAGACAAAATAAAAACAAAAATGGCCAACTTGCATATTGTGGGTGTTTAGAAGAAAGCAACACAAGTTTCGGGACACAATCTCATAGGTTTTCATGTTTGCTTCCATCAAGTGTTTCGACAAGTCAAGCAGTGCATACTCCAAATGCAGTTTCTGCAGAGTTAGCGTATAAGAGAACCCGTGGATTGAAGGACTGATGATGAAGCAAATGGGCTTGACACCAACATATCTTTTCTTACTTTCAATGACTTGAACTTACAATTATACTTTACATGAATGCCACTAACAAATAGAACATATGCTGTCCACATTTTCCCCTGATGACTGGGTAAAAGAACTTCTGCCATTCGGAAACCTGTAAGGTCAGGTCAATGGTGAAAAACACAAGTTGCCCCGAAATGCAAAAATAGCATGCACTTTCATGGAAATGACAGGGTGGCTATGTAAGAAAGTAAAAATTAGTGCATTACAGTAACTCTTTACACTAGCGAAAAATGCAACAATGCCCCTTACCAATTCTAAGGAAGCAATGATATGATCTTTAAAAGTGACAAAGAAATAAATAACTTTTGGGGTAGCATGGTTGCTTGTGTTCCATTTCCTTGTGTTACCGAGAGTTTTTTTTTTTTTCTGCTTGGTTCCTCGAGCATTTATAACTAAGATACTTATGAGCATCACCACAATCTCAAACATACCTTCTTATTCGCTCTGGCCCCAGGAGACTGCTGACAAAGCATGGACACCAACAGTGCAGCTGGAATATGTCACCATCTTCACAATGAATGTTCTTGGAATATTTTGCAACTTGTAAAGACTAATAAAGGTGAACGCGGTATGAGCGGAAACAAAGGGTGGGAAGCATTTTCATTGTTCCTGTTCATACTTTTGAGACAAGTACCCTCCTCACAATCAAACAGGACAGATACCTGTGCATTGATTGATTGATTGATAGGGGTTTCATGGCAAAAGGGCTACTAAGGCCAAAATGCGCCAACAAACGCCTGTGTAACCATACTTAGCCAACACAAGAAAACCTATATGAAGCATTTATCATGCCAGAAGCTTCACGATTTTCATAAGTGCACCACCAAATGCAGGTTGTCTGTTCCCAAACAAGGGCTGTTATTTTGTTTTCGGTGTGCAAGGCAATTGACTGGGATTGTTGCAGAATAAGGATGATGACGACATACATGGAGAATTAGGGGCACCCGAGAGTGTGAACACCAGTGGATCAGTATCCCATAAAAGTCCATCCAGACCAGATACGTATCCGGCTTCTCTCTTCCTCCCCAACATTTCGGTGCCAAAACCCATTGAGAAGACAAAAACCACCTCTGCAAAACCTGTGGCGTTGTCCAAGCCGCCGTGACCCAGACGCTCACCCAGAAGTACACTAGCATTGCAGAACTCAACCGCAACATTTGAGCTTCACCCACTGACAACGACCTGAAAAATTAACTTGAAGGATAAGAGAACTACCATGTGAGGATTGTACCACCCCCCGAACATTGCCCGGGCTGTGACCGATTCCCAACCTAACAACCCGGAGGCCTTCCCAAGACAGCAACTTTCAACAAGGTCCCTCCAATGTTGTTGAAACCATTGCATGGTTCCAAAACTCTGAAACTCCAGATACCAACTTTTGCCGAGAACCCTAGGTATTGGCTAGAATTTTAGGAATGCTTCGTTAGCCATCACTCAAAATAATCCAAATCTCCTTGTCATTGAAAAATAGAAATAACTAATGACCTCCCTGACTAACAGCGCAAGGCAAGCAGTCAAAGGCATTCGTTGCTCGGAAGAGAATTACAAACTAGTGGGGACGTGACATCTTGATTGACAAACATATTGAATAACTGTTGAATCTCCCAAAAGTCGGCAGCCCCGAGAATGTCACCCAGCTTCACCAGCTTTACGACGCCATCTACTCACACAATGTCTCGGAAGGTTTGAAGGTTCTGCCCGACAACTATCGAGAGCTGATGCAATCTTTTCTTGAGGTATTTGTAATCCTGTATCAAAATAACTAAAAGAAATTTTAACCTCAGCCACCATCACTGTGCCCAAATTCGGCGAAGAAAATTAATTCAAAATCACCATGGGTTTTCTCCAGATCCAGGCCGAGATCCGCAAAGAAGGACAAATGGAACAATCAACTCGGACGTACTAAGACCAACTACATCAAGTCGGGTCGTCGAAATCAATTCCCACTGAACAATCTATCTGCACTCGCTTTGGCTAATGAATCAGTCTACCACAGAGTGCTTATAAGCGCGTTCTATGGCCCTGCCGAACACAACGTTCAGAGCTGCCAGGTCGAAATGTCAACACAAAGAAAACTAAATGCTGACACGAGAGCATCGCGACCTTAAATGTGGTAAATGTACCCCATCCCCCGTGCGCGTCGCACAGCAGGAGGCATGATTCGTGCCGAATGAAAAGGATAACACCGAACAGGTCTCTGCAACGTGTCTCGTCCCCCTCCAGCTACTCAAGGCATTTGTCAATCAGTAGAATGCTCTCATAAAAACTTCACTGTAGTTGTATAGTGCTCCTACAAAGGCAGTGAAGCAAGGAAAGGTCAAGTGTGGGCCCATACACCATTTCAAAGAGTTCTTGCTCGAATCCCACTAGACACCTGTAGCCATAAAACGTTTGTACGTTTGTACATCACAACCTCTCCAAAAAGCAGAATCGCATTGTTCTTGGAAATTAAAAGCCGACCGTCTCCCGTTTAGCAACGCTCGCCAACTATCACATTATCATTGTTGATTAGTCAACATTTAACTATGAAGTCGCATCAATGACACAGTAATCACACTTGAGGCATTGGAGGTCCCAGAATTATTATACACCGTCACCAGCCACACAATCGACAACGAACCCCAGACCCATCTCCCCTCCGAGAACATGCTCGACACCAGCACAGCACCATAGGGAAGCACATTCCCAGATGAAACAGGTGTGATCATCGGATCTGAGGCCTGCTGGAGGACTTCAACAGGAAAAATTAAGCACCACAGCATAGACACTGACAATGGCGAAACTGTCTTCGACTGGATAGTTCCAGGAAATAATGCTCCTTCTGCTCATAGTCCCCGAAGTACCAGCAACCATCTTCTTTCTTTCATGAGCATTCTCTAAAGACAAGTACCAAGTTTTCAATCCTTCTAGGAAGTGGTCCCTAGACACCAATAAAATTTCTGAATCAGCCAGCACTCAACGTATTTCCCGCCCAGTGCTCGAGCGATGTGAAAAGATGATGAAGAAGCAAGGTCAACGGTATGATATATGTCTCATGAATAGCACCTGAAGTTTAGCACGAGACTGTGAAAACCGTTATGTGGCAGAAAACTGCCTGTTCTTACAACTGCAGCGATTAAAAAAAGAACCAGAATAGCTTGAGCAATATGACAAAACCATCCGATTCTATATTGAACAACTCCAAACCAGCAACCAAAGAATGCAAGTTACCTACCCGTCATACCGGTACACACCCTGACAGTTTGAACAAAGCTCTGCATACTATATCATGCCTTTTCTCACGCATCCAACAAACCACAATTAACATTTTGAAGAAGGGACTCAAAGCTAATTTCCTACCACTCCTGCTCATCTTCCGATGCTCCAAGGTTGCCTGTGTAACCGACACTCAAAAGATCTACATGAAAATTCCAGTTCACATGAAAAATTGCCATGACCTTCGCTTCCCTTAGGCCGACAAACTTCCCAGTGACAGAGATGATCCAAAGTTTGTTGAATGGCAGATGACACGAGTACCATTTGGGGCCACTTTAAGTCCCTTTCTGCTTGCCACTGCACTGTGTTACAACACTAAGGCCTATACTGCCGTCTTCTCATGCACATTTACTCGTGCCCTCTACCTGGAGTTTGCCTCACATGTGACCTCCATGCAATTTCTACTCGCATTCCAGCATTTTGTAGCGTAACAAGGACCTCTAGCAACCACTTGCTCTCACCAGGTGCAGACGTCCAAATGCTGTGCACGAATGTTTGCCATCCTGTCAACATCCGAATTTGAAGGCTGACGTAGCAAACTTCGTATACAGTGGAAGTTCATTGTGGGGGAAATACTCTGGTGGGAAGTGGGCATGAACAATCCTAACAACAAAGAATGTTGAGAGAACAACACCTGGTCGCACCGGGCTGACATTCGAGGCGCTGTGAACTGCAGCATGTGAAGTGGAAGATATAGTGAGCAGCTGTTTTCTGACCATGGACCAGATCCTAACGACAATCACCAATGCCTTCAGATTTTCTCGTAGGCAGGCACCTAACAACCTTACCACATCAACTGGAGGAACTCAACCCGATTTCCATGGAATCCAACCACCGAAGTCAATCAAACTACACCGGACCATCCTAGATTATTTTTGGCTCAGATAGAAATGTGAATATCCACTGCAGTTGCACTCGGCCTATCAAGGTTCCCAGAACTCAGAGCCCACATTCAAGGTTGGCAACACTATCACCAAGGAATATGAAACTTGACACTTGTTGAGAAAACCTGACCAGATTGCAGCTTTCTTCCCAGGAAGAGATGAAGTTTCATGAGCTTGAGAAATAGTTCTGCCTGACATTTGAGAAATCAACATGCCTATCCAGCTGCCCTTCCTTCTTGATGCAACAGCAACCCCAGCATAAGTCCGGCAGGATGTTAACACAATAAAGACAATAACTAGCACATATTCCAAAAACATCCATTTGAATTGGACATGTTGCAGGTTTCTCTCCATCTCCAGGTCAAAGGTGACAGGGCACTGCTCAACTTATTCTTCACTACAGAGTGGCAGTTTTTATTTAAAAAAAAAAAGAAAAGAAAGATCAAAGCTTAAACACGCAAGAGTTCAGGGTGATCAGTAGGAGGGAATCGCAAGAAGCCACGCGAGTGGCTCCCGTTCCTGATCTCACGACAACTGTGTGCAAGCATTTTGATTATCTTTTTTTATTCTTCACCGCTTCATGAGCCATCCTAACAGGCAAATTTCCATTCCCAATGCTTTTTGGGGCTGTAAGGTTGTTGCAACAAAAGTTGAGAAGAATCTGTAGCGCAATGCCACAATCAACTCGAGGAGTAATGCTTCGTAAATCTTAAGTGAAGAGCTGCTCACTGTTTCAGCAACTGGAAATGGCATGTGCTACATAGGTTTCCATAAGATAAAGAGGAGTTGTACAGGCGGCTGGGTAGAATTCATGCGGAAGAGTCACTGGAACTAGGCTTAAGCTGATATGTTCTTTACAGTTCATGGTTGAGGACTATGTGCCTAACCTAA
Organism: Ixodes persulcatus; assembly: GCA_013358835.2. Classification (NCBI taxonomy): domain Eukaryota; kingdom Metazoa; phylum Arthropoda; class Arachnida; order Ixodida; family Ixodidae; genus Ixodes; species Ixodes persulcatus. The sequence continues at coordinate 20,258 of JABSTQ010003425.1, forward strand.
GCAACCTAACGTCATCAGCACTTGGGCGAACTTCAGCCATGGCACGAAGGCTTCCTCACTCAACTTTGCACCGTCAGTAGGCAAGTGGGATAGTGACCTAATATGGGCAATGAAAGTTTTGTCACCATCCTTGTTAGCCTCGAGCACCACTGGAAGCGGCATTCAAGCATTTTGCTCCGTGTGCAGCAATGAAAATACCTCAACATCTACGTAACAATCATCCAGCTGAAAACACAATGTTTTCCTAAAAGCTATGGGAGATCGTAGAGAATAATAATAATTGTATCCTGTAGGTACAGTTGTGGGTCCAAAAAAAGCCAGCCGAGGTCATGGATGAACGCTCTTATCAAGAGCATAAATACACGAGGACCTGCAAGACCAAACTGTATGACAAATTAATAAAGATGAATGTATCGCAAAAACACAACGAACAGGAAAAGCCTGAAAATGGCACAGGTGTGAACCACCACCACATAAAGAACAGTAACATAACAAAGCTTCAAGGATATTAAAGGGCAACTCCGGTCGAAAACAAAACCAAAATGAATGATTGGTAATGCTTTAGTAGCACGAAATATGATCACAGCCGAAATATTACGTCAAGGTGAAGCCGCAAACTCACCTAAGCCAGATTTAAAGATGCGACCAGCTGCTCTTTAACAGGCGGCAATCGGGTTACCTTTTAGTCAAGGAGCACTGGTGCAGCACCCTCCTGACGTCACGTCGCGGTGGAGCTGCGGTTGATTGGTTGAACCGCACACCGCAGCACCCTTGCGACGTGACGTCACGGTTGTACGGCTGATGATCAGTGTTGCCATCCCTGTAGCACAGTGGTTGCCATCCCTGTAGCACAGTGGTTCCATGAGGGCATTCTAGGGTGTCCGCAAAGAACTGCCTAATCAGTCAAGCCTGGCAATAAAAGTTGTCTTTTTTTTTCAGATTGAGAAAAAACATTCCAATTTTCGGGTGTGAGTTTTCTCGTGTGTATGTTAATTACAGAAGTCTACTTCACACTAGCCCTAGTTATATCTATTTATTAAATTATTATCACTAATTAACCTATACCTTTTCCCTCTCCTCACCACCAACGGATGACAGGAAGGGAACCGATCCACAAGGGGTGAGCGAAACATCAATGATGAAAACCACTGCTCTAGCAGATATACTCTGTTTCACCTTACGTCCGTACGCAGCGGATGTTACGAGCTATCCTAGCCGATCCCGCCCCGTAGACGTAGCCCGTGGAATGCTTTCCACGCGTCGCTGTACCCCCTCTCCAAGGTCATGTGACACTCACTACTGCCTTGAACTAGCTCCAATGGCTGTACCATCCGCTGGGCTCGAACGTAAGGTGAAACGGAGTAAAGTTTTGGTTTGCTGTAGACGCCCGAAACCAACTCTGAGCTGTGATATTTACAAAACAAAAAATATAGAGAAAAACAACTATTTTGTAATTCACGAACACGCTAAGGCAAAAACAGTCGTATTCCCAAATTAAGAAAATTGACTGGAGTCACCTTTAAGGAAATTTCATGCCCCACTATACTCCAGAAAC
>JABSTQ010003426.1:0-32195 GCA_013358835.2 Ixodes persulcatus
TGCTCAGACGAAACACTATGGCAAGTTTATTTGGTTATTAACGTTAGGGCGTGATTCTTAGTAGTAGTAGCGCCTGCGTCGCCGAGCGAGCGCCTGCGTCGCCGAGCGAGCGCCTGCGTCGCCGAGCGAGCGCCTGCGTCGCCGAGCGAGCGCCTACGTCGCCGAGCGAGCGCCTGCGTCTCCGAGCGAGCGCCTGCGTCTCCGAGCGAGCGCCTGCGTCTCCGAGCGAGCGCCTGCGTCTCCGAGCGAGCGCCTGCGTCTCCGAGCGAGCGCCTGCGTCTCCGAGCGAGCGCCTGCGTCTTCGAGCGAGCGCCTGCGTCTCCGAGCGAGCGCCTGCGTCTCCGAGCGAGCGCCTGCGTCTCCGAGCGAGCGCCTGCGTCGCCGAGCGAGCGCCTGCGTCGCCGAGCGAGCGCCTGCGTCGCCGAGCGAGCGAATGCGTCGCCGAGCGAGCGCCTGCGTCGCCGAGCGAGCGCCTGCGTCTCCGAGCGAGCGCCTGCGTCCCCGAGCGAGCGCCTGCGTCTCCGAGCGAGCGCCTGCGTCTCCGAGCGAGCGCCTGCGTCTCCGAGTGAGCGCCTGCGTCTCCGAGCGAGCGCCTGCGTCTCCGAGCGAGCGCCTGCGTCTCCGAGCGAGCGCCTGCGTCTCCGAGCGAGCGCCTGCGTCTCCGAGCTGTTCTCCAAGACATAAAGACCGGCGGCCTCACTCTCAAGCGCATTTCCAGCGCCGACAGACAAGAAGGCGGTGCGAAGATTTCTTGAGTTTTGTGCCTACTATCGGCGCTTCGTTTGCTATTTCGCAAGGATTTCCAGACACCTTACAAAGGACGCCCAGGAGTTCAAATGTGCCGAAGAGCAACAGAAGACATTCTACGAGCTGAAGCGACGACTCAAGACTTCTCCTATCTTTACGCGCTTCAATCAAAAGGCGGAAACCGAGATTCATATGGACGCGAGTAACGCAGGAATCGGCGCGGTATTAAATCAAGTGCAAGAAGGCACCGAGCGAGTCATCGCCTGCGCAAGTCGGACACTGCCCAAAGCGGAGAGAAATTACTCCACGGCTGAAAAGGAACGCCTTCCGGTCGTTTGGGCAATCACGAAATTTCGCCCGTACTTGTACGGGAGCCCGTTCCGCGTTGCCATGAACCACCACTGGCTCTGGTGGCTTGCGAACCGAAATTACCCTTCAGGACGCCTCGCTCGATGGAGTTTTCGACTTTACCATGACTGTGATCTACAAGTCAAGCCGCAAGAAAGCGAAGCCGACTGTCTGTCCAGGGCCCTTGTCGAGACATCTCCCGGTAGCAGCGACGACGATTGTGATGACTGCTTCCTAGGCATAGTGAACACCGACGACATGACATGACGTCAAAGAGACGATCCTGAGTTGCTCGCGATACTCGAGCACCTCGAGGGACGGGGGGGTACTATCCCCCGTGTCTTCTCGAGAGCCCTGCCTACCTTCGTCATTGAACAAGGTGTACATTACAGGGAAAACTTCGGAGACAAGAGCTCGCCATATCTGCTGGTATCCCTACTGAAATTGGACAGGAGATCTTTCAAGCCTGCCACGAAGACACGACGTACGGACACCTTGGTTACAACCGTAGGCTGTTCCAAATTCGTGAAAGTTATAACTGGCACAAGCTCCAGAAGACCATTCGCCTTTACACACGATCGTGACACGTGTGCCAGCGGTGCAGGAAAGCACCGATGAAGCCGGCAGATTGGGATGGATCTACTCGGTCCGCACTATTCCAGTAAATTGGGTTGGATCTACTCTGTCCTTTCCAACCATTCACGCAGGGGAACAGATGGATAATCGTCGCGACCGATTATCTCACACGGTACGCCGAGACGAAAACCTTTCCCTCAGTTACGGCTGTTGCAGTCGCCAAGTTTTTCATCGAGTTCATTGTCCTCCGGCATGGCGCCCCCGGAGTACTCATTACAGACTGAGGATCATCGTTCATGGCCCAGCTGCGGCAAGAGATGCTTCGTCTCAGTTGCACCAGCCACTGTCAAACCACTGCGTACCATCCGCAGACAAATGGTCTAAGAAAACGGCTACAAAAAACTATCACCTACATGATCTTCATCTATTTCGTCGTAGAGCACAAGACTTGGGACGAAGTGTTGTCCTACGTCACGTTTGCTTACAACACGGCGGTGCAAGAGACCAGAGGAGTAACTCCGTTTCAGCTGGTGCATGGCAGAAAAGTAACGGCCATGCTCGAAACCATGCTGCGCCTGAACAAGCTAACGATGGGAGCCCCGACGTCTAGGTGGTTTCTCAACGAGCCGGAGAAGTTCGCAAGCTCGTCCGACTCCAAACTGAAGATCAACAACGTGTCGACGCTACGCGGAACAACCTTCGCCGGATCGACATTTGCTTCCAGCCTGGAGACCGTGCGTGGGTCTGGACCCCGATACGACGACGCGGTCTCAGCAAGAAACTAATGAAGCGCTATTTTGGGCCTTACAAAGTGCTTCGCCGACTTGGGGATCTGAACTACAAGGTGATGCCCAATGGAACACGAACTTTATCACGCCGCCCTCCACGACCGTAAGTTGTCCACGTCATGCGCCTCAAGCCGTACTACGATCGATAGGACTGTGAATTTCGTTTTCTAATACGCTCGATAGGAGTGTGTTTTAGAAGTCTCCGTAGTTTTCTAATATTTTTGTTTGCTTTACTGGTTTATTTACCGGCAAGTTGCATCGAGACGATGCTCTATTTAAAAGGGGGAGTAACGGCACGCGCGTTGCCGAGCGAGCGCGTGCTCGGCTGGATGGTTACCCGGCGTGGCTTTCGCGCGGAGGATCGAGTTTTGACTCCAATGTGCGAAATGTTCTTTTACTTATTCTTTCAACTAGGCGTCCTCGTAAGTTCGAGAACCTTCTCGTCTGATTTAGTTACGAATCTTCTATGTTCCGAAAGTTCTAGGTCGAATGTTTCAGAAACCCACGCGTCTATACCCTATAGGAAAATCTTGATGACGGAAAAATTTTGGAAAAACCTCATACAAGCGTAACCGTAATATGGGACATCCTATACCTGCGAAAAGGCGGCTCCAACATAGTGGAGTAAGGCGGAACGGCACGGAACCATACAAGCATGTCGTATTATGGGACATCCTATACCTGCGGAGTGGAATATTGCGGAACCATGGAGGCGGTCGGAACAATACAAACAACGTAATATGGGACATCCTATACCAGCACAAATGCGATACCACCATGGTGGAGCCATATGGCTTCACCAAGCTGGTATCACCTTTTTAATGTTATACAGGGCGATTGTTTTAAGCTTTACATATTTGTTCAAAAAGGTCGTGAAAGCTACACTTCTGTGGTTTGTGCAGGTTAGTTATACGGCCGGGGGTACGTAGTATAGGGGCCTAATCGTAACGATCAGTCGGATAATTAAATACAATTTGTTAATTAACTTTTTAATTACTGAAAATGAACGCATGGTTTCAATTAGAAACTTGATGAGAGTCATCGAAAACCACTAAATCAACTCTTTTTAAAGGATATAACGCAGGGGTAGCATTTTACGCGTTCTGTAAAAACGCTTTATTTGGATGCGTTTCTAGGTTTCGGTTTCTTATCGGAGCGCATCTCTGCGCCCACGGTCCTGTTCCCCAGGGGTTTAGTCGCGCAACACACGTGCGCCCTGCTCCCTCCATTCTACAAGGGATGCGAGGAGGTGGCTTCGCACTGGAGCCACTGGTCAGCAGAATCGCAGGTATAAAGATGCGCTCTGATAAGAAACAGAAGTCTGGAAACGCGTCCAAATTAAGCCTTTTTTTTTTGAAAGCCGTAAAATGCTGGTTCCGTCTTCTATATTCACGAAAAGGTTTGATTTAGTGTTTTTCGATGATGCTTAGCAACTTTATAATTGGAATTATGGGTCTATTTTCACTAATTAAAAATTTAAGCAACATATTATACTTAAAGGGAAGGCAGAGTGGTTTTGTATTTGAGGGAACACATTTAAATCTTCTTCATTTGACCTCCAGAATCTCAAATATCAAAATTATTTTGTAATTTGGTGAATCGAGGCTGCATAGAATCATTTTTAAAGTATCATTGGAGGCACTCTTTCCCGGAGAGTGACGTCACAAAAGAAGCTTTCGAAATCTCTGCCCACGCATCTTCAGCGCCAAAAAAATCTATGCGCGCACACGCTACTTTTAAAAAGGGGGAAAAAAGACGTCACGACTGGTGCCAGTGCGGGAGAATACACCTAGAAAGCTTGCGATTGGACGCGCGGCCCTTAAGCGACATATGCTTGGCCGCTGAAAAATCCCCTTAAGACGTCACTACTGGTCGGATGTTTTTTGTGTGTTCTCACGTTTAGTTATATCTTTGGGGAAACTGAACGTGATCTTCAGATTCACGGGATAAAACTACACTAGAATCAACCTCCATCTGGTTTTCTAAAAGAAGTCTGGCACTTCTCTTTAAAAAGCAGACTCATCATTACAATTAGCCCTTTATACCATGCCCCCCTGGCCATATAACTCACGTGCTCAGACATCGTAAGTGTGGCTTTTACGGATTTTTTTTTTTTAACAAATCTGTAAAGCATACAAAGAACACCCTATAGCATGTCCCCTAATACGATACGACTGTATGGTTCCTTCCCCACTTGCATCCTTCGGGAGAGACTCGCAGAGACTCGCTGGACTTAAGCGTTTGATGTAGCGTCGCTATGGCCATTGAGCGGATGAGGTCATGAGCAGCAAGCTTTTCAAAACCTTCCATCCTTCCCTTGGATTTGGACTTAATGGCGCAGTTCGTATTTGGTGTTGATCTTGAAAGTGTGGGAATTAGCAGTGATGTTCTGACCGATATGATGTGCATCTGCATCACAGTTGTGCTCACACATGTCACCAGGGGTGACGAAAACAGTAGCTGCTGTGGCCACATGATAAGACTTTACGCATCAACTTCAAAAAGAGCGGTGTTGCGGCGAAAGCTGTGAAATTGGCGTTCCTTTTGACAGCAAACAAAAGCATAGGCAGCAACACCCGCAAAAAAACAACTGCCTGTCTTCAATTGAACACGGCGAGGTTAAAGAACCACCGAAAGAAATATCCCTTCAAACCCAGAGAGGGAATAGTGTATCGGTGCGACTGATGTGTGTGCCAGAACCCATTGAAGACGACGACGATGCGCGCGCAGACGGCACGGGGCCGACTGACAGTCTGTTTTAATTCGGCCATAGGAAACACCTAGCAAATTAAACTCCATAGTTTCGGTGTCAAATATGGGCGTGCTTTCATGACGCCTCATGCTACCCGTAAAACATTGTGTCGGGGAAGTTCTTTGCAACGTGATCAGCGCGGGAGTCTCATGGAGCATAAGATCGCGGATGGACTACCTGAAGCCGTAGATCGGCTAAATTTTCGTTGTTGAATATTATAATGCGGAAATACGCAGGGAACGTTTGCATTGATATGATCTATGCTGGCATCCGAGTTGTACCAAGATAGGTGACTAGGGGTGTCGAAAGCAGAAGCTGCCGTCAGCAAGGTGACAAGACACCGCGCATCAACTTCAAAAAGCACACTAGTGCGGTATTTCTATGTTGCAGAAGAACTGTGACGTTTATGTGAAACTCGTGAGCATTCAAAAGAGAGTTGCCGAAAACAGCTGCGAAAAAAAACTGTATATTTTCAATGGAACGTGCCGAAGTTGTTTAGACGACTGAAGCATCTCGGTAGGAAACATCCCCAGATAAACTCAGAAGGGAAATATACTCTGCCTGAGCCACACCGACCACCGTCGAATCATGGCATACCAGCCGCACAACAACTGGCTGATGGAGCGACTAACAACACTATCGTCGACATGACCTCTATGCAGGTGGACGTGGAATACAAGACGTCGAATGAGCGGTTGCCCTACGTCACATTTGCGTCCAACATGGCGGTTCAAGCAACCACTTTGATTGCAACATTTCAGCTGGTTCATAGCAGAAAGGTGAAGACGATGCTCGACTCCATGCTACCCCAATACCCGACGGACGACGGCACCGACAAAGCCCAGCTGGTCATCCAACGGGCAGAAGAGATACGCCAGCCATCCCGCCTTCGAATAAAGGACCAACAACGTGTCGACGCTCGCCGGTACAACCTTCGTAGCCGCGACGTGCAGCTCAAGCCCGGAGACAGGGTGTGGGTGTGGACGCTCATTCGCCGCCACTGCTCCAGCAAGAAAATTAAAAGGCTACTTCGGACCCTTCAAGGTTATTTGCAGCTTTGGAGACTTAAACAATGGGGTGCTCTCTGACGGAATCTTACTTTCATGACACCGCCAGCCTTGACCCGAAATGGTCAACGTAGTTTGACTCAAGCCGTTCTACGCGCGTTACGACTGTGATGCCGTGTGTTTATTTCGAATCAGCGTATTTATTTTTATTAGTCATTTGTGTTTTCCTTTCGCGTTGCATTGGGACGATGCGCTTTTAAAGGTTAGGGATACTGCCGCACGCCGGGCCGAGCAAGCAACGCTCGGACACGGACGTCTAGAAGAATAGCGTTTAAGCTTATTCGGGAGGTAACTTTTATCACCTCGTACTGCTGTCTTGCTCTCGAAAGTGCCTGTTCATTCTTACCCTGAACAAACGACGATCGAACCTTCTGGGCCAAATTTCTGGTTCAACGACTGGCCGAGCTGGTTCAACGACTGGGCGATCGGTCCCCACGTCAGTTGCGCCAGTTGTTGTGAAGTGTCCAAGCCCGATCCAGCCGCGCTCCACCCGCACCCCAGAAAATCAAACACCACCGCCGATTGGCTTCCAACGATCTTTACGTACAATATCATCGAGTGGTCCAAGCCGTGTCGTCGTTCCTCCGACTGGCTGCCCACTGTCATCGCGCCGCACGCTCTCTTCGGGCCCCCGATGTGTCTTTTTGCTCGCGCCCCTATGTCCTCTTCTTCGCCTTCTGTCCACTACAGTCCCCATAAACTCAAAAAGACGATAAGAACCAATGTTTATTCAAACCCGGGAGCAAGCAGCTGAAGACGAAAGCGAACAATTTCCAATGCTCGTTGCGGCCGCCAGAAACAAAAAGGCCAAGCTTCTTTCCCGACGCATATATCCTAAAGCGTCACGTGATGTGTCCCACAGACCCGTTAACATAATTATAATGGGTGCTCTGGTTTCCCTAAAATGAATCGAAGAGACCCCTCATGGCTTAAAGGAAACTATGACGGGTTTCTTATACCCTTCAGCAATTTTTGAAGGGCACGTCAAGCCCTTCAGCAAGCTTCAACGAACGGCCCCATGAACGGTTTTTCAATGGGGCAGTCTCTGAATTCTTAGGGGTTAAAAGGAATGCAATTGTCGGAAACCCTAACCCCCGGCATATAATTTGGAATAGAATGGAAGTGCGCATTTTGCAACACATATATCAGCGAGACATCGGATACATACTAAATAATTCGGGTAGACCGAGAAGTTTTATGAGATACAAGCTGAAGATCACGAGACTTTGGTAATGTAATATAAAATGTTTGTTGAAATATTTGTAATTAGCTTGTAGTTTTAGTCAATCCAGCTATCATATGCTGTCTGTTTAGCATACCAGTGATATTTGCAAGTTGTGACAAATCAGTGCTTTTTTATTTGCTTTTTACTAAGTGACTGCTTTTAAATATCTAGTTTATTGGGGTTTTGTGGTACTTTTATTTTAAACCGGACGGATTCTGTATAATTTAATTTAAAAAATTATTAATATTTTACGGATTTCTTCTTCGTCAATAGTTCAAATTATTTAATTGAAAAATAACGTCCTCTCCGGTTATATTGCAAAGATTTCAACAAATCGAACTGAATTTTTTAAATGAATGGTTTGTTTTTGTTAGTTTATCCAGTACCCAAAGGTATAGGACAATACACTAGGCGTGAATGAATGATCTAATACTGTAGCAAATTTAACCACTTTGGTAACATTTGCCTTCACCAGTTTAGAATACCCATTGCCCAAGATATGCAACATAGTGTTTTTGTTTGAATATATGGAGTAGGCCCATGACGTTCTTAAAAGAACACATCTAGAAACATGTTTTAACGCGCTCAAATTTGTATCTTACAATATCGATATTTAAACATTTCAAGGCAGGTTTTTTTATTTTGACGTAGACACAGCAAATTTGGTTTTACGCTAGTTCTTATATAGGGCGCACTGTATTTTAACCACAAAAAATATTCACTCCGACAAATGTTTAAACAGTTTTTTTTAGATGAGCTGGGTTCTTACTAGAAAAAAAAGAGAAACCACGAAAAAGCATTTGCATTTGTATCTTTTTTTGCGGACTTCACATTATACAGGAAGCCGACTTACACAGATCGCTACATCCAATTTTACTCAAACCTCCCAATAAGCCATAAGGCTTCCATAGTTAGGACCCTGCTGTACAGAGCGAGGAACATACGCTCAGTAGAGGCGGGCCAAAATAAAGACAAATAACTAAAAGCCATCACGGATTTAAAGAACGGCAACACCAGCAGTTTTATTTCTCGTCTTGCTTTGCGTCAAGTTCGGGATCGTCAACACCTTCAGCCTCAGAAGCGCACACGGCACCACCCACGCACCAGCATCCGCGTTTTCTACATACTAGGAGACCAGTGAAGCGCTCGACCGTACGCAGGAAAGCAAGGTATTCAGATGTCCTACAGACCAGTATCAACACTTGGACGTATTATTCTGCGGCAGAAAGATCGTCCCTCCAAAAAAGAACGCAGGATATTGTGTATTGATTTTCCAGAACACAGGGCCCTGTTACCTACAGGATGAGTCAAAGGGATCGATGGCTGTCAAAAGAGACCGCATAAATCGGCTCTGAAGGTATCGGGCTAACCTATTACATAAAGGTGGCCGAAGGCCGTGTAGTAAGAGTATAAAACTTTCAGTGAACAAACTTACCTCATTAAAAAGTTAGAACTAAAAAAAACTTTAAATCCCTTCCTACGGCGGCCATCTGCTAGTTAAAGGCATCTAACTGACGCAACGGCCGACAGAGGGCGGCCTCTAAGACCATAGCCGGCCATGACGGGTAATTATTTCGACCTCGGTAAAAACAGACACTGTTGCCGAGCCAGAAGCAACGCGCTCTTTTTCTACACCAATTGTCAGCGGATGATTATTTTATTCCACCAATAAAACATAAACAATTACGTAAAACAAAAAGAAAACAAATGTGTTACATAATTTTCTTAGGACAATTATTTTCTGGTACATGTCGCTCTCTGCTCTGCACTCGCTGGTTCTTACCATGTCTATTTTCTTCTTGCACCTTTCGTCCGTGATATATTGGGGTGCAAGCCATCTTAATAGCGCGCGTTGCTCCCAACACGCGAGTGAAGGTTGCTCCCTGGTTCAGGGAGTGCGAGAGGATGAAAGTGGTCCGCCGGCGTTTTCTGGCGCAGCTTCAGCAGCAACCTCTTGCCTGGGTGAGGCATGTCAGCGAGGATGAAAACATTCAAAACAAGCCTCCGGCAAAACGTGATGTCCCCACCACTTTTTCCGGTGACTTCACGCTAAAACATTCGGTACTCGGTGACTTCACACCTGTCAACTTGGAAAGTACTGCTGACATCTGTCGACTGATGCTTCAATCCGACACCTTCGGGTAGTTGATGGCCACCGTAGATATGAATTTTAGTGTTTTCGTTTCTAAAATTTTATTTAAGTAAGTTTGCTCAGTTAAAAATGTATACCCTTAAATCACGTTCGCCGGACACCTCTGTGGAAAATTTAGGCTTGATTCGTTTAAAACCCCATTTATCCCGTTTCTCCAGACGGTCATCGAATCCTTTGACTCCCCCTATACATTGACGCAACGAAGAACCTCACAGTAGGATTTCGACCACACTAAAACGAAGCTCGAAAATTCGACCGCGAGCGCAACGCTGTTGCGGAGCTGTTTTGAAGACAATGAGGATTGCATTGATTTTGCAAAAACTCGAATTACGAATGTTGAGACGAACTTCCCCAAACGGCTTCTGATACCTAGGCAGCACACCAGCGTTGGCCCAACGTTTGCGCAATATTGGATTGATTGGATTCCAATATTATACCCAAAATTTGTGCGCAACATACTGCAAGGTTGGAACTATAATATTTTCGATATTGGGCCAATGACGATTTGCGGTTACTTCCATTTTATTCTAGTATGGGCATGGTTTGACAATTCTTTTGGCAAAAGGCATCCTTTATTAATAGAAAATGTTAATAATGACTAACGAACATTAATTGCATTTTATTTATTGTTTTTGTACAATTGATGTTAGGTAAAATAGAGTTAAACTCATTTATTTTTACACTAAACAGAGAGACCACAAATGCATCAATTTTCTTAATTATAACTATTCTAAATTTTATCACCAGTGACATTACCAGCCGCAGAACGAATAAATATCGTCTCTTTTTGAATTTTCCAATAGAGAAAAAGCAAAAGGACGACAAAAATTATAATAGTGCAATTAAATGCAAAGGTGCAAGCGAGCTGGACAAGAATGAAGAAGATAATCCCTGGAGAAGGAGAACAAGAAAGACAAAGGACCAACACAAATCTCCAAACACAGCTAGGTGACTGATGTGTGACCGAAAAAATCCGCCTGGTCCGGGTATCGAGCCCTGACCACGCCCCAACCTTAAATTGCAAGCTTCACCCTTGTTGGTATTACACTGGTGGCGGCTGATAAAACCCGTTTGCTCTACTGACGTCTAACCCCTGGCTGGCTTGCTCAGTTGGTAGAGCGTTCCACCTTTAATGGAGAGGTCCCGGGTTTGATAACCGGAGCAGGTGGATTTTTTCGGTCGCACACCAGTCACCTAGCTGTGTTTGGAGATTTGTGCTTGTCCTTTGTCCCTTTTGTTCCCCTTCTCCAGTGATTATTTTCGTCATTCTTGTCCAGCTCGCTTGCACCTTTGCATTTAATTGCACTATAATATTAACCTTAAATTGCAAGCTTCAGCCTTGTTGGTGTTAGTCTGGTGGCGGCTGATAAAACCCGTTTGCTCTACTGACGTCTAACCCCTGGTTAGCGCAGTTGGTAGAGCGCTCCACCGGTAATGTAGAGGTTCTCTCCCTAATCGTTTGTGTCTGCTAAACTCCCTAATTTGTAGTGTCTGTCTTTCTCGTGCGAAAACAAGCCGGTTCCGTTTTACTTATTTTTTCTTTTTTAATGTTGTTTCTGAGTTGGTCAAGACATCCGAATACCTTGTCAGGACAACCGAATCACAAATGACACTCATGTGATTCAAGAAAAACCGAAGGCGGACACGTTATGTCAGGATGGCGTCAGCGCGACCCATCAGATGCTTCACAGATATTCGCCGCTTCAAAATTACTCCTGCACAATCCTTCTGATCTGACGCCAATTCGGGCTTAATACTATGGGCAGCATGGGGTATTTATTAGGATCACACAATTTTTCCGCCTCAACTCCCGTCCTTTTGTTACTGTAACCAGATGGTGAAGAAATAAAAAAAAGAACATGTAAATTATTATCCTTCAGAAATTTCGCTCAATCGCGCTAAGTGGATTCTCAATCTTGCTACTTGTGTGAACCCTAAATGTATAAATTACGGGGGAACCCTAAATAACGAACATTAGGTGTAATGCAGACTATTTACCGTGCATGTAGATTGGCGCTGCGAGAAGCAAGACGAAATAAAGCGATACCATCTTTCTAAATATGTCTTCGTTTTCCAAGTAAAATCAGAATCTCAGAGGTATTCTTCACCTGAAAAAATGTGATTGATACTTTATATAGCGAAATGTGATGTGCTTGAAACTTGCCAGTTCATGGTTAATTGAAAGCGAGCATTCTGTAAACCACCAGACACACGGTTTATAGTGTTTCTGCAAAAAACGTTTAAGCATTCTATTGAGCACGTTGCAGATATCACAATTGTTTACTCAACCTTCCTATATTAAGAATTTAAACAAGCACCAGTCTCTTTAAACTTTTAACATTAAAAAATATTTAAAAAATACTTTTTTTTTGTTACCAAGTTTCTAAGGAAACAATTGACACTGCAGTTTTCTGTCTTAATTCAGACTTCAGCATCACAGTTTTTAGTTGGAGAAGCGTTCAATATGAATACGACGTTTATTTCTTCAACATATAGTGTTTAATGTTCCTTATTGAACGGATACAACCATTCTCAGAACATTATAATTACAATGTTTTATCCCGTCTTTTTAGATATTTTCTAATTAACACATTATATATTACAATTTTCAACATGCGAAGTTCAACTTTCGATACAATATAGTTTTATATCGTATTGTTCCTTTAATGTTTCTACTTTATTTGCTGTTTGGTTATGATTGTGATGTACGAGTGATTTATGTAAACGATTGTCGAGGATGCAATAATACCTGTACGGTAAATACGTCACCTACTAAGATAAAGTAAATTTTGTTTAATCTATCCCAGTACCGTATGATAATAAACCACTATTTTGGAACGTATACTGGCGGAATCATGTGTTCGGTAATTTAAACATCAAATTAAAAAAAAAAGATAACGCGTGCACATTATCATTCGTGATTTAGAAATTTGCATTAGGAATATTTTGTGACTGCAACAGATGCCATGCTCTATAGATAATTTTTCTTTCATACATATCGAAGCAACTGTGTTAACATATAGCGAAAACGCGCCTATAATCAAGAAAAACGAAAACAATGGCATTCACAATCCACCATGCCCATACAACGGAGAGTCGATCAAAATATGGTTACACTTTCACTAAATTTTAATGCATTTTAAATTTAAAAAGTGCAAATCTTAAATCTCATTCTCTTGAGCTCCTCTACCAGCACAGTGTTGTCATAAATTGAATAAACATATTTGAACACCAATAGAGAACTTACCAAATACTTCCCTGCTTTGATGAGCTTGAAGTAGCCGCCTATACCAAAGTCACCAGAAACTCCGTGCCTTATATATTACAACGTGTGTTCACGTCACTAGATATGAACGTTGAGAAGAAAATGGACAAACGAAAAAACTGTTATATGGAAGTTATGACCGGGCCACGCAACAGCCACTGCTGCATCTCCGTTTCTGGGTGTTTTCATTTTTTCATTGTTAAGAGCTGCCGCCACTTGCCATTTTCTAAGTTATCTAGAGAGCCTTTCCTTAAACAAAGAGGAGTAAAAATAAGACTCCCCAATGTCACACCATGCTCTCTGTGTATCCTTTTTTTATGCAGAAAAGTATGACTGGCTAAAAGAAAAGAAGGCACCATTGTCTTCTCGCGTGACGGGGAAATAGCAACTGGATGAATACATCAGCAGTAAAAAGAGCCAACAAAGCAACGCCAAAATTATTCACAAGTATGGAGCCATTCCGGAGATGGACTCATTCCGGAATAAATACGTACTTTGGCCATCCTGGAATTAAATAGGAAAGGAATGATGGCAGCACACGGAGGAATGGAACCGGAATGGAATTATATGCTGTTTCCCTGGAATCGAGTTTAAATGGAATGGGTTCGGTCTTTATTCGAGCTGTGTTAATCATCTGCTAGGGCCTACGAACCGTTGGCGGAACGCTAGCGCATGGTCAGCAGCTGCTGACCAGCTGGCTTTTGAAACAACCTAATTTCACTGAAGACGACTGACCACTTGATTGTTACAACCGCTCATGCTCCTTTGAGAATGACGCATTCCAAGTAAGATACCAAAGCTGTAAATTTGTAGATTGACAAGGCGTCGTTCCCGGCGTCGCGAGTTGCGACGAAGCAGCTGTGTAACCATGTGCAATTAACATGTAGCATTTAACCCAGCAGATCTGCTGTTCTGGTGAATACAAGTAAAGAATTGGATTGATCATGGTAAGAAATCGCGCGGATCGTTCAGAATACGTGTACGTTTCAATGCAGGTTTCCAAATATGGTCCTACAGTACCTCATACTGGTACTCTAGTGATTAAATTTCGTCATCGCTTATGTGTGACTGCGGCAGAGCATGGATATGTTGGGCAGGTTTACGTGGCGTTGTTATGCAGGCGTATTCCGAACGATGGTAAAATAACTCCTTACGCCACGCACAAGCCCGAACTTTTAAGGCATTATCAAACCAACGACATGCTCATCATGTGTTTGGAGGGTATATAACCTCCATTCGAAAAAAAATGGGTGGTTTAAATTTCTGGTGCCTGTTTTAACATTTTAGGCTTGAAAGCGCGATCGATGTCTGCAGTGAAACCAAGGGAGACATAGCGCTTTTTGGGAACAACGCTCGGTATTGTAGAATGAGTGCTTTGCGGACTATTTGACATACTCTTGCAGTTGTATTTGCGCTTGACAACGTTACTTTGATCCTACTATATTCGGTAACACAAAGTAGCTGTTCAGATACCTTGTTTCAAGTTTAGGAATTAAAGGAATGGAATTGTGTAGTTTAGCCTATCCAGGAATGGCAATGACACTTCAGCCCTGATGTGTCATTGAACCCCCTTAGCGCTACAAACCCCTCAGCCCATCAGAACCACCAGCCCTTCAAACCATTTCATTCTTTCAAACCTCTTCAGCCCTTCAGCCCTTCAACCCTTTAGAAGGCCAAATGGCTGTGAACCAAAAACCAAGCATGCAGTTTATGACATAATTAAAATTTATTTTAGGCATTGACCTTGCATGCATGTTGTAACTTGTGCGATATCCTACCCCAATCCTGCGGCACTCCGCCCGCCCACCAGTAAATCACACACCACCGCCAAATGATTTCAAAATATTTGCTTACCAGGTCAGCAAAGAGTCCCAGCTCTGTCGTCGTTCCGCGACTCACGGCCCACTCTCTCTGGCACGCTCCCTTCGCGCCCCAATGTCTCTTTTTGACGTCAGCAGAGAGTCCCCTTCCCCAACCTCAAAGCCCAGGCTCAGGGGAGCCTGGTAAAATTGGGCTTAAGGATATCCATTGGAGAAAAGTGTGTCGATGTTTTTCATATCCGCCTTCTCGTGGTCCTGGTAGGGCGACGAAGTCGCGGGAGCCAACCGTTGCGCGGGGATTGGCGCGCACCGGTCTCGTAAACCCGGAGGGTTTTGAGTGGTGACAGCAGCAGCCTGCGGTGACAGCAGCAGTTTGCGAGGGTCACAAAGCTAAAACGTTCGGGTCTCTCTGTCTGCAGCAACCTGAGGGCGGCTGCCACGTTGTTAGGGGTAGCCAAGCCCCTCACACGTTAGTAATGAAGGGAGCCAGACTCGTGAGTCTATTGATAGATAAGAGGGACACCGCATATCCAACAGTTGTCCGAGTGATGCGCCGGAGGGCTAAGTGGGTAAAGCGTTACCCAGGAAGGGCAAGGCCACTTTCTCTTGAACTTCACTAGTCTGTCTTGGCTGATCCCTCCAGCGAATCCAGCGAATGTGGGAAACGAAGTGTGCCGCCCCCCCCCCCCCCCCCTTTCTCTCACGCCGCCCATGTGTCAACCGTGTGAGGGTGATGTCTGTTCCACGGCGACCTCGCGGACGCGCTTGACCCGTTCCGCAGAGGATGCCCCACTGATGGGGCATCCTCCGCAGAGCTCAGTGTCCCCGGCGTTTGCCAGGGACACTAAGCCCTTGCGGCGTAGGACGGCACCAACTGCCTGTCTACGACGACGTGGTCGTCTACACGGTCGACCACCCTGCGAGTCTGATCGGCGGGACCCGCGACGATCCCCCGGGCACCCGGATGATTGGCAGAACCTGCGTCCTGCTCAGGCGGGCCCCTGAAGATGCCCTTCCACGGCCTGTGCCAGCCGATGCGCCTCCTTGGTGGTTTCTTCATAAAGGGATCTGTATATGAAAACCAAGGGTTATAAACAGATAGCTATACTCTGCGTTGAATGTTATAGCAACGGCCAGGGTCTCCTGTCAGCAATTCGTTCCCAAACCGTGTCAGGCACCGCTCGACTACTGCGAAGAATCCTCTCTCCGGACTGCGCGCAACTAGGAGCAGGGTCTCACCCCACCTACCACAACCGTCTCTCGTAAGGCTCTTTTCATGCACATGCCGACGACTCAAGCGTTTCCGCTGCCTATGTGCTTGCACGCTTGGCGTTCCCAAACTGCTTACTTCTGTAGCACTCTATATGCACTCAATCGTCCTCTGCTACGTGATCGCCGATGCCGGCCCGCGGTGGCTGACCCCGCAATGCATTCCTGTCAGCGCGCCCGTCAAAGCGGGACGCACCCCCTTGGTTATAACCTCAACAGTGTGCCAGTTCGAACGTGGCACGTTTCTGCAGTCTTCAGCAGCACCTCCGTTTTGTGGTGTCGCCCCGGCCGCATTCGCGTCGGCAGCTCTGTTGAATATTTTAAACAGCGTCCTATCCAATGAAAGACAACCAGGGGCACGAGGGCAGCCCGGGCGGGCAGGGGAAAGCAACCCGTCACTGTGTAATGCCACAGTGAAATGCCCAAACGGGTCTGGTCCCAATAAAACCCTTTGTCATTTTTTAACACCAGGAAGGTCGTTTAGTTATTTAACAGAAGAAACTTTGGTGCCGAATCCAGGGAACGTTTTGCCTCATCAGCGGACCTAACCAGCACAAGAGAACGATCGGACATAGAAAGTGTCAGAACGAAACGGATAGCTCGTCGCGCTTAAACCACGTGGCTCATGAATGAGGTCAGTGCAGTCTCTCAAATGACACCTACGACCTCAAGGATCTCACAACGCTGCTCGAGCGACTGAGAATAAGCAGCGAGGAACTCAAGAGTTTCAATCGATGGTTTTAACAATTCGTGGTGGATGGAGATTTACAACATGAGTACAAGAGTGTGATGAATTTCGAAGAACAAGTAGCCCACGCTCTTGTGACACTGAAGCACACCATTGACCAGCTTAAGTGCAGTCAAGTAACAACTTCAGCGATGTCTCAAATGGGAGATCAACGACGCCGCGAAAAGAATCTGGCAAGCAGGGTGGCAAAGCCACCAAAGCTGGAAATGCATGAATTCTACGGGAGTATCGGAGAGTGGCAATCCTTTTGGGGCATGCTCACAAACACAGCGCACAAAAATACGCAATTCAGAAGCATAGACAAGTTCCAATACCTCAAGTCACTTCTCAATAGAGCAGCGGCTAAGTCTATCACTGGTATGCACGTAGCGAAATCATGCTACTTCGACGCAGTGGAAATCCTGAAGGGACGATTTGGCTATACCAAGCGGTAGTGCAAGATCATCTCGACAGGCTTAGGACTCTCCAGAAAGTGAAATCGTCTAGCGACATCTTCCCTCCACAGAATCTGTTGGACACTCTACAAATCAACATACGATGTCTAAAAAGTCTCGGAGTCGACTTCATTTCGTACTCAGCGATGTTGTACGAGATTTTATTGAAGGACTTGCAAAGCGACGTTCTGATAGATTTCTACCGGCGGGAAAGCTTTGGAGATCCAAGCATAATGGCAATCATATTAGCAAATGGCGACCTGGAGGGACTTTTGGAGTACCTGAAAATCGAAGTAGCAATGCGAGAGGGGAGAAATGTTTCTGACCGAACCTCAAAAGACAGCAATCGCTCTCCTGAGCCCACAACAAGGCGAGATTCGAAGCCAACAGCCGCAGTGCTTCGCAATCGTAGAGAGCCGTTCCCCACAGGTTGCTTTTTCTGCGGCTCGCCGACACATAATCGGAAGGGTGAAACACAAAAAAAAATCTTTGGAAGAAAATAACAACGAACTATCACATGACAAGCGCTGCTACAAGTGTACACTGCAAGCTCACCAAGCACGGTACTGCAGACGTCGTATTTCATGTGGTACGTGCAAACTAAGGCACGCGACAACTTTGTGCGACCCCCGCAGAATAGCAAAGCAAAATGAACTCACCGAAAAGGCCGATACCAAAGTGCTACATAACTTCGCTGCTGACATCACTGAAAGGGAGACACCACAAGTTCAGGTCATGGAGTACCGGTAATGGAGCCTACGTTTATGGAAGGGGAATTCTAGATGGTGGGAGGCAACGAACACTAGTCAGGAAAGACATCTCTCGTCGATGCAAAATACGGGTAATGGGTGAGGTAAAAATCGATGTCAACATCTGTGGATCAATCCAGCTGAGAAAGCAACGAAGAAGGATATTTCAACTGTGCCTAAAGAGCCAATTCGATAAATCGGAGCACGTGGCAGAAGCGATTGAGGTAACCCACATTTGAAACGACACAGAGAAGCTCCCAGTAAACCATGAATTGTTCCGGTCTCTCCAGGAATAAGGCAAAAACCTAGCGGACTCAGGCCTTTTTGTTTCGAACACAACAATGCATGCGGTATACGCTTATTGATTGGCGCCGATCAGCTTTGAAATTTCATCAAGAGAGAAGCCACCCGAAATGCGGATCAGTCAATCATGGCTGTCAACACTCGCCTCAGATGGACCATGCAAGGGCTCACAGAAGAATCGTGCTCCTTGACAAACCAAGCCAGCTTGGTTTCGTGCGACCTTCGTACCGACGCGCAGCAGCAAGAAGAAGAACGAAGCTTACAAGCATTTTGGGACCTCGAGCACATTGAAATTTCGGGAACTCTGGTCAAGTAAGCTTATGAAGACCAGGTACTCGAAAGATTCTAGCAATCAATTTGTGTCCGCGAAGTACGGTATGAGGTATCTCCAGATTGGAAAACAGACTTGATAAAACGGCTCGACAACAACTGAGTCCAGGCAGAAGCTCGACTGCGGGACTGGTTTCGAAGTTACAGCAGGACAAGGTGCTTCTTGAGGACTACGATATCACGATTCGTCAGTACCTACAAGACGGTCGTGCAGAAGTTTTTCCCTACGCAGTAGCAGAGCACGCTGTAAACTAGCCCGAACAGGTCTCGTATATGACACATTATGACATATAACATCACGTCCTCACACAAACAGGGACAAGATAGTCTCAACCCCTCGGGCCCGGTAGCCTGTTGAGAGTATTCAACAACCCTGTATTTTTGTCATAACTGAAAGAATGCAAGGCGCAAGGTAGGTGGCTAAACTGTTGTCGGGACCTACGATGGTGATGTACGCTGCGTATTGCTTTAATATGCGTGTCTGCGGCCCTTTCCATCCACGCGGAGCCATGCTTCAATGACTTGGAATCCTTTGAAAAAGGCGATACCGCAGCTCAGCGACCACCGCTTCAAATTTGCGTGCTTCTTTGCTTAATGCCTCCACATCCGCGAAGTCGAGTCTGTGCAAGTAACGCCTAAACCTAGAGCGACACCATTCGACCGCCCTAGCTACCCTCTCCGAGTCGGTCCTTGAGAGGTTGGCCCTCGAGTAGAGCTGTTGGAGCGTGCGAACGCATTCCACGAAGCTAACCTTCTGGTGCTGAGTGAGGCAACCTAGCTTGTCTCAAATTCGCATCTTGATATCGGTTAGCAAGAACTCTTCCTCAAACTGCATCTGAAAGTAGACCGTCGATTGGCACACTCTGTGCAGCCGTCTACAACGCGCGTGCTCACTCGTCGGTGCGATCAGCACTATTCGCGCTCATATCGACTTGTTCTATGCTCCCGAGGCGGTTAAATACGTGTCTAAATATTGATTGAAATCGCGCAGCGATCTCCCCTCAGAGTACCGAGGTAAAGACACCGCGATCGGGACACCAAGGCCGGGACACCGAGGTCGTTACGCTATGGTCGGGACACCGGCAAATCCGCAGCGTTATCAGCTCATGATGTACAGGAGCAACAGCGCACTCGCAGAACAGTCACTCAAGTCAACACAGACAAAAAAAAGAGACATTTACGCAGCGCTGACTCCTTCTTTTGTGTGTGTGTTGACTTGAGTGGCTGTTTTGCGGGTATGCTGGTCCCCCTGTACATCATGAGCAACCAACTCGCCCCAAACTTTGTGTTGACATGTTATCAGCTGTTGGGGTATCCCTATTTGTCGCGAAAGCGCATCACAGTCATGACGTGAGTGAGCTCCGCTACTTCTGCCACTCCTGCCGCTGGAGCTGGTAGTAAGTCCCAGGCCGCCAAGATGGCTTGTGAGCCCTGGGTTTCATCCGCAGTAGCGTCACCAAAAGGAGCGCAGGTTGTGGTGTGTGCAACTTCCAAGTGAACGAGCTGGTTCAACGACTGGCCGATCGGTCTTCACGTCAGATGCGCCAGTTGTTGTGAAGTCTCCAAGCCCGATCCAGCCGCGCTCCGCCCGCTCCCCAAAAAAATCAAACACCACCGCCGATTGACTTCGAACGATCTTAACGTACAGTATCATCGAGTGGTCCAAGCCGTGTCGGCGTTCCTCCGACTGGGGTCCCACTGTCCTCGCGCCGCACGCTCTCTTCGGGCCCCCGATGTGTCTTTTTGCTCGCGCCCCAATGTCCTCTTCTTCGCCTTCTGTCCACAACAGTCCCCATGAACTCAAAAAGACGATAAGAACCAATGTTTATTCAAACCCGAGCACAAGCAGCTGAAGACGAAAGCGATCAATTTCCAATGCTCGTTGCGGCCGCCAGAAACAAAAAGCCCGAGCTTCTGCCCCGACGCATATATCCTAAAGCGTCACGTGATGTGTCCCACAGGCCCGTTAACATAATTATAATGGGTGCTCTGGTTTCCCGAAAATCATTCGAAGAGACCACTCATGCCTTAAAGGAAACTTTGACGGGTTTCTTACACCCTTCAGCAATTCTTGAAGGGCACGTCAAGCCCTTCATCAAGCTTCAACGAACGGCCCCATGAACGGTTTTTCAATTGGGCAGTCTCTGAATTCTTAGGGTTTAAAAGGAATGAAATTGTCGGAAACCCTAAACCCCGGCATATAATTTGGAATAGAATGGAAGTGCGCATTTTGCAACACATATATCAGCGAGACATCGGATACATACTAAATAATTCGGGTAGACCGAGAAGTCTTATGAGATACAAGCTGAAGATCACGAGACTTTGGTAATGTAATATTAAATGTTTGTTGAAATATTTGTAATTAGCTTGTAGTTTTAGTCAATCCAGCTATCATATGCTGTCTGTTTAGCATACCAGTGAGATTTGCAAGTTGTGACAAATCAGTGCTTTTTTATTTGCTTTTTACTAAGTGACTGCTTTTAAATATCTAGTTTATTGGGGCTTTTGGGTACTTTTTTTAAAACCGGATGAATTTTGTGTAATTTAATTAAAAAGATTATTAATATTTTACGGATTCCTTCTTCGTCAGTAGTTGAAATTTTTTAATCGTAATATAACGTCCTCTCCGGTTATATTTCAAAGATTTCAACAAATCGAACAGCTTTTTTTTAAATGAATGGTTTGTTTTTGTTAGTTTATCCAGTACCCAAAGGTATAAGACAATACACTAGGCGTGAATGGATGATGTAATACTGTAGCAAATTTAACCACTTTGGTAACATTTGCCTTCAGCAGTTTAGAATACCCATTGCCCAAGATATGCAACATAGTTTTTTTTTTTTTTTAAATATGGAGTAGGCCCATGAGTTCCTTAAAAGAACACATATAGAAACATGTTTTAACGAGCTCAAATTTTTTCTTGCAATATCGATATTTAACCATTTCAAGGCAGGTTTTTTTTATTTTGACATAGATAGAGCAAATTTGGTTTTACGCTAGTGCTTATATAGGGAACACTCTATTTTAACCACAAAAAAAATATTCAGTCTGACAAATGTTTAAACAGTTTTTTTAGATGAACTGGGTTCTTACTAGAAAAAAAAAAAAGAGAAACCGCGAAAAAGCATTTGCATTTGTATCTCTTTTTGCAGACCGTCAAAAGGACATCGCTTTACGGTTCTGGATGCGCCTAGAAAAAGGCGAGGTGAAGACCTGGACTTCTCATTATACAGGAAGCCGACTCACACAGATCGCTACCTCCAATTTTACTCAAACCTCCCGATAAGCCATAAGGCTTCCATAGTTAGGACCCTGCTGTACAGTGCGAGGAACATATGCTCAGCAGAGGCGGGCCAAAATAAAAAGAAATAACTAAAACCCATCACCGATTTGAAGAACGGCAACACCAGCAGTTTTATTTCTCGTCTTGCTTTGCGTCAAGTTCGGAATCGTCAACATCTTCAGCCCCAGAAGCGCACACGGCACCACCCACGCACCAGCATCCGCGTTTTCTACATACTAGGTGACTAGTGAAGCGCTCGACCGTACGCTGGCTAACAAGGTATTCAGATGTCCTACAGACCAGTATCAACACTTGGACGTATTATTCTGCGGCAGAAAGATCGTCCCTCCAAAAAAAAACGCAGGATGTTGTGTATTGAATTTCCAGAGCACAGGGCCCTGTCACCTACAGGATAAGTCAAAGGGATCGATGGCTGTTAAAAGAGACCGCATAAATCGGTTTCTGAAGGTATCGAGCTAACCTTTTACATAAAGGTAACCGAAGACCGTATATTAATGATATAAATCTTTCAGTGAACAAACTTACCTCATTAAAAAGTTAGAAAAAAAACCCTTTAAATCCCTTCCTTTTGCGGCCATCTGCTAATTAAAGGCGTCTAACTGACGCAACGGCCGACAGAGGGCGGCCTCTAAGACCACAGCCGGCCATGACGGGTAATTCTTTCGACCTCGGTCAAAACAGACACTGTTGCCGCGCCAGAAGCAACGCGCTCTTTTTCTACACAAATTGTCAGCGGATGATTATTTTATTCCACCAATAAAACATAAAAAAATACGTAAAACGAAAAAGAAAACAAATGTGTTACATAATAGTTATTTGACAATTATTTTTTGGCACATGTCGCTCTCTTCTCTGCACTCGCTGGTTCTTACCATGTCTATTTTCTTCTCTGCAACTTTCGTCCGTGATATATTGGGGTGCAAGCCATCTTAATAGCGCGCGTTGCACCCAACACGCGAGTGAAGGTTGCTCTCTGGTTCGGGGGGTGCGAGAGGATGAAAGTGGTCCGCCGGCGTTTTCTGGCACAGCTTCAGCAGCAACCTTTTGCCTGGGTGAGGCATGTCAGCGAGGATGAAAACATTCAAAACAAGCCTCCGGCAAAACGTGATGTCCCCACCACTTTTTCCGGTGACTTCACGCTGAAACATTCGGCACTC
Organism: Ixodes persulcatus; assembly: GCA_013358835.2. Taxonomy (NCBI): domain Eukaryota; kingdom Metazoa; phylum Arthropoda; class Arachnida; order Ixodida; family Ixodidae; genus Ixodes; species Ixodes persulcatus. The sequence continues at coordinate 23,038 of JABSTQ010003426.1, forward strand.
GGTGACTTCACACGTGTCAACTTGGAAAGCACTGCTGACATCTGTCGTCTGATGCTTCAATCCGACACCTTCGGTTAGTTCATGGCCGCCGTAGATAGAGATTTTAATTTTTTCGTTTCGAATATTTTATTTTAGTAAGTTTGCTCAGTTAAAATTGCATACCCTTAAATCACGTTCGCCGGCCACCTTTGTGAAAATTTAGGCTTGATTCGTTTAAAACCCCATTTATCCCGTTTCTCCAGACGGTCATCGAACCCTTTGACTCCCCTCCCCCTATACATTGACGCAACGAAGAACCTCACAGTAGGATTTCGACCACACTAAAACGAAGCTCGAAAATTCGACCGCGTGCGCATCGCTGTTGCGGAGCTGTTTTGAAGACAATGAGGATGGCATTGATTTTCCAAAAACTCGAATTACGAATGTTCAGACGAACTTCCGCAAACGGCGTCTGATACCTAGGCAGCACACCAGCGTTGGCCTAATGTTTTCGCAATATTGGATTGATTGGATTCCAATATTATACCCAATATTTGTGCGCAACATACCGCAAGGTTGGAACTATAAAATTTTCGATATTGAGCCAATGACGACCTGCGGTTGCTTCCATGTTATTCTAATATGGGCATGGTTAGACGATTCTTTTGGCAAAAGGCATCCTTTAATTATAGGAAATATTAATAATGACTAACGAACATTAATTGCATGTTATTTATTGTTTTTGTACAACTGATGTTAGGTAAAATAAAGTTAAATTCGGTCGCACACCAGTCACCTAGCTGTGTTTGGAGATTTGTGTTTGTCCTTTGTTCCTGTTGTTCCCCTTCTCCAGGGAATATTTTCGTCATTCTTGTCCAGTTCGCTTGCACATTTGCATTTAATTGCACTATAATAATAACCTTAAATTGCAAGCTTCAGCCTTGTTGGTGTTAGTCTGGTGGCGGCTGATAAAACTCATTTGCTCTACTGACGTCTAACCCCTGGTTAGCGCAGTTGGTAGAGCGCTACACCGGTAATGTAGAGGTTCCGGGTTCGATACCCGGACCAGAAGGATTTTTTCGGTCGCACACCCGTGATCTAGGTGTGTTTGGAGAATTGTGTTTGTCCTTTGTCCCTCTTGTTTCTCTTCTCAATGGATTATTTTCGTCGAAAAAATTGTCCCTATCAAGCATTAATCTCCAACGTAGCAACTGATTACCATTATAATGCAATTAAATGCAAAGTTGCAAGCGAGCTGGACAAGAATGACGAAAATAATCCTTGGAAAAGGGTAACAAGGAAGACAAAGGACAATCACAGATTCACAAGCACAGCTAGGTAACGGGTGCGCGACCGCAAAACTTCGCGTGGTCCTGGTATCCTTCGTCCCCCATGTTACCCTTCTCCAGGGATTATTTTCGTCCTTCTTGTCCAGCTCGCTTGCACCTTTGCTTTAATTGCAGTATAATCATAACCTTAAAACGCAAGGAGTTCGCCCCTGTTGGTGTTAGACTGGCGGCAGCTGATAAAACCCGTTTGCTCTACTGACGTGAAACTCTTTGTTAGCTCAGCTGGTAAAGCGCTCCATTGGAAATGGAGAGGTCCCTGATGCAATACCAGGAACGGGAGGATTTGTTCGGCCGCGCACCAGTTACCTCGCTGTGTCTACGGATTTGTGTTGGTCCTTTGTTACCCTTGTTACTCTCCTCCAGGGAATATTTTCGTCATTCTTCTCCAGCTCGCTTGCGTCGTCGCATTTAATTGCAATATAACCATAACCTTAAAATGCAAGCCGTTCGCCCTTGTTGGTGTTACACCTGGTGGCAGCTGATAAAACCCGTTTGCTGTACTCACCTCTAGCTCCTGTGTACCTTAGCTGTTAGAGCCCTCCACTGGAAATGGGGAGGTCCCTGGTTCGATACCAGGAGCAGGCGGATTTCTTCGGTCGCGCACCAGTTACCTAGCTCTGTTTGGACATTTTTGTTTGTCCTTGAACCTCCTTGTTACACTTCTCCAGGGATTATCTTCATCATTACAGATTACCACTGATTTCTAGATGCATTGCAGTCATGAATCCCTTTTTTTGCCAAAACGTAAGGTGTTTCAGCAGGATTCCAAGCTTTATAATGGCTCCGAGGTCGCGAACCAAAAATGGTTACAAAACAAATTATAAAATTATTAGCTTGTGTAATAATTTATCAAGAGGAGTTCTATGTTCCGAGATTAGGCAACAATTTAAGAGAAGCTGATTACTTGATAGAAGCTCAAAGGTGTTTTTTTAACAATTCAGATCGCGCAGGTGGTTTACGCATAGCGAACGTTATGTGCTGTGAACAAACAAAGCCACGGATAATTAAAATATAGGTTCACGCAATAATTTTTACCTTCTATTGGGCTAAAAAACATTTAAAATATCATAGCGATAAAATATGTTAGGAATTGGTAGCTCTTTCCGCGAATTAATTTTCAAGAAAGGCAAATAAGGATAAGACATAAGCCTTTGTAGGGGAGGAATTGGATGAGCCGTACGGCTTCAACAGCAATTGGGTAAACGCTATGACATCTTTCTTAATTATAGGCATTCGTATACACGTCCCGACACAGCATAAAAAATGAATTTGTTGAGCAATAGAAACACGCCGCGTTATTCTTAGAATAAGCTCACCATTTATCGAAGAAATCGTGTAAATAGTGAAAAGCTTATTGAAAAAATAATCCGGATTAATTGGTAAAAATTATTAGAGTAACTCACATAGTTCAGTTTTTTATTTGTTTTTTTTTTCAAATGAACACTGCATATTTGATGGTACTCATTTTTTCTTCCGTTAAGTGAAAAATATGAAAACCAATCTGGTCTGAACAAAAAAAAAACATGTTTGTGACTAATTGTTAGTTATAGAGATTGTAAGAAAGCACAAGTACCCTAAAAATTGGAAGCGAGCACATTTGTAAACAACTGCTTGGTCACGCGATGTTTGGTTGCGAAAAACGAAAACAAGACAAGATAATTGCAAACAACGAGAAAGAGGAAACACATAGAGGAAGACACATACAAGACAATCTTTCTAATTTGACCACACATATTTTAGACCCAATACACAGTGCACGAGGCAGGACCAACTAGAGCGTGTGTGGCGAGTTCGCGGCGCACGGTAAGACTTTTCTTTCATACGCCTGCTGTTATACCGGGTGTCCCGAATAGCGGCCAGGCTCTTTAAATCAACCGCAAAATTGGGTTTCTCAACCTATCGCGCTACAATTTAGTGCGGCTATGCCCACAGGCGGTCCATTTTTTCTATAAAATGTCTAAAGAGCGAAAGTACCGGAGGAAAAAGTAAAAATAAAAATATTTAGCACCCTTGGAAACGCAACGAAGTCACCGGTCTTCAAACAATAGGCCTCCCTATTGTTTGAAAAAAATGGCATCGCTGCATTTTCATACGAGTTAAGGCTTTTTCTTTTTTTTTTACTTTTTCCTCAAACAAGTTCGCTCTTTAAAAATTAAAAAAAAAAAAAAAAGTACCATCTGTGGGCAACGCTGCACAAAATCGTACCGCGATAGGTTACGAAACCGAACTTTGTGGTCAATTTGAAGAGCCTGGTTGCAATTTGGGACACTCGGCACATCCAGCAAATCGTTATCGTTGCGGAAACCTGGTCTTGTTAGTTTGTGGTCTCGCTACGCACTTGTGGTTTCCGTTCGGCAAAACAATGTTTTGTTTGTTGTTGTTTGTTTGTTGTTTATTTTTTATTTGCATCAAGTACAGTGTACATGATACTGGAGGCTTGTGGAAAAAGCGGTCACAAGACAAGCTTGACTAAGCCACAGGCCCCCACATTGGCATTTATGCAGCATTAAAAAGAAAATAATCAACATGCCATAAAGATAACAGCATCAACAGAAAAAGCAAAATAAAGAGAATAAAGAGAAACAACTATGTACACAGTCAAATTACATCACAACCACGCAATTGTAGCCTCTTGAAAGGCATTATCAAAAAAAAAAAACAAGATCATCGACATGCACAACAACTTTCAAATATTACACAGCATTTTTTTACACAAGAAAAGTTGACTGGGGGCTGAAATAGCAGCGCAATGCTTTAAACGTTATATCTAAAAGCTTGACATTATCGGCAGCTGATCTGTTTAGTAACCTTGGCAGTTTGTTTTTCAACTTATCTTGTTCATAGATTGTTCTATAGGTGCTAACCTTCCAAGGCTCACTATGCCGCGTTGTGTAGGCGGTAGTACTACTACGTAAGTTAGCTAGTTTTTTTTAAAAACGATGATTTAGTCTTTACCTCTTGTTTAAAAGCTTTAGAAAGCGGATAATCGTACATTTTATGGATTGGCAATACATTATATTTTACGAACAACTCATGTGTATGAAAGTAAGACGGAATATTTTCAACAACTCTTAGGACCCTTTTTTGTAAGACATGCATTTTATGTATATTTGCTTGAGTTGTGGATACCCAGACTAAGTGACAATAGTTAAGCCTAGATGAAAACAACGTATTATAATTTAAATAATAATATTTCGTGGCAGAATATGGCGATTACGATAAACAAGTCCGACTATTTGGGACAGCTTAGCGGCTACGGAATCAATATGTTTATCCCACGACAAAGTTTCTTGAAAAACAACCCCTAGCACATTAAAACTAGAAACAACTGCAATGGGAGTCGAATTTAGCATTATTGGTTGATTTAACACGACACTTTTATTTTTACTACGAAATAAGACGGCTTTAGTTTTGTTTATATTTATTTTTAAGCTATTTTGGCACGTCCATTCGTCTAGTTTTTGTAACGTCGAATTTGCTTTATCGACTATCTCATTATGTAATTTCTCAACTCTTCAAGTTTATGCAGTGTTGCGTGCAATGAATCCTTCGTCAATCACTTCTATCGACATTTATTTTTTTCATAACACTGCGCCCTGATCCGCCTGGTTTTGACGTTCTTTTTTTATTCCTCATTTTTTTTATGTACCCCATCTATGTCCACTGCTAGACTGTGAGGGTTACAGTGTGCATCGCACAACTAAATTCTGTCTTCTTCTGCAGTAAAGATCCGGCCTACGTTCAGCACGTCATTCACAGCGGGAGGACGCGCGTCAACGTATGGGGCGCAGTCTCCAAGTGCGGCCTCGGTCCGCTGCACCGGATCAAAGCAATCCTGACGTACGCACGCGACGACGTGGACACCATCCTGATACCTTTCGTCCACAGCGGCCTTTTCTCCGACCACAACTTCTTGTTTCAACATGATCTTGCGCCCGTGCACACTGCGCGCGTGGTGAAGGATCACTTCCAGCAATGTGGAATATAGGAACTGGCGTGGGTTAAAAAGGGCGCAGACATGAACATTATTGAGAACGTCTGGGGCCGGATAGAAGTGGCCATGGTGCATACGCCAATTTATTTGGCCACCGAGAACGAAGTATGGGCGGCCATTCACACAAAATGGGAACGCTTGAAGGCAGACACAACTTTTGTGTCTAGCCTATATGAGTCAAAGCCGTCGAGGATGGCAGCTATTATCGAGCTAAACGGAAAAATGACTCTTTTCGAGCTTGTTATGACAGATTCGTTCATTTTGTTTAACTGCGCAGGCAGCAGTTTTTTATTGATTTATTCTTACTTGGAAAATAAAGTTTACATTCTTCTTAACCGGCACTCCTCGCGTAGCGTCATCATTACTACAACCACCTGCAGCAAGTCATTATGTTGCGCTATGTGCAAACAGCAAGGACGTCTGTTCTTCGCAGCCCAAAGCACACATTAAGGTTTCAAAGGTGAAAATTCCGCATTTTAGAAAAGCAATAAAACACGGGTTGCAAAAGCAATTCACCAGCGGATAAAGCAATAAGGCATGGGTTTGAAATGCAAATTACAACAAGTTAAAAAGCTAATGGCCACATGTCAGAAAACCATCTAAGGTTGGGCCGCGTTAATAATGCAAAGGCTTCGGCCGACACTGCATCTGGTGGTAGCAAGTCGAGCTGGCACTAAACTGCACGAGATTCAGATTCTACGATGCTGGTTCTGATTGACTTGAGAGATAAAATAAAAAAAAAACACTAAATTGTTTATTTACTTTAACATATATGGCAACTAAACAAGTGTCGGCAAAGGCTGGTGGAGGGTTTAATTTTTCGTAAGTTCATCACCCTGTGATTATACTGATATTTTCATAGTAGCGGCAGACGACGCACGATCACTCCGATGACGCGGTGCGTGCGACGAAAATATATCCTCGCGGTACGCGTAATTCGCATGCGCTGCAGTGGCGCGCGGGGCCGCCAGAGCGCTCTGATAGTAACCGGAGCCACGCGCTCCTGTGTTTCCGCTAACTGTGATTAAAGTACTGGGGGAAAAGCGCACTTGCAAAATAGTCACTCAAGTCCACACACAAAACAGAAAGAGACACTTAAGCCTGGTTCAGACAGTTGCGTTTGACTGCGTTTGACTGCGTTGCGGCTGCGAGAAACCAGGACATCCCTGGTGCTTCTATCGCGTGCCAAGATGATTCCTTGAATTGGATTCCACGCTTCATACGAAGCACAAATGTGCCGGTGACTCGCTTTCGGTTCTCGACGCAACGCAGTCAACCGCACTCAAACGCAAGTGTCTGAACCGGCCTTTACGCAGCGCTGCGTAAGTATATCTTTCTTTTGTGTGTGTGGACGTGAGTGACTATTTTGAGGGTGCGATGTTCCCCCAGTATCACCAGTCCCATGAGGCGGAGCCTGCGGTGTCTGTAATCACAGAAATGGCAAATAAACTCCCATGTTCGCTTTGGCTGTGCGAAATCGCACCTAAATTCCCATTTCCTTATTGGCTGAGCGAAACGGCACCTGAAGTTTCATTGGCTGCGACGCGTCATAGTTTCAAGGACCGCCACCCCACGAAGAAGCCCTCCCCTGGCGCTGCGGCCCGCGCGCCGCTAAAAGGGAGAAGGGGGTGTCCGCGCGGCCGCCACTCTCTTATTCTCTCGGAGGGGGGAAGGAGGGCGGAATGGGGAGCAGGAAATTCCCGCTTCCTCTCCCTGTGCATTACTGTATCACGTGTTCTACGCTCTGCTTTCAGCCATCTCGCGCCGCCTGGCCGGCTTCTGAGGAAGACAGCGGGCCGCAGGGCTTGTAGGAATGCACTGAGTGTAGGAACGCTTTGGCATTCCTACACGTAAGCAGTTTTAAGTGCCCTCCTCTAATAATTTATCTTGTGAATCAGTTTTCAAGGGAAGGACTCCGTTCACCTTGAGCAGACAGCGCGATGAGAGCTACGTGCTCGTTGATCCAATCATACATCTATTGATTTTATCTTTATGAATACTGCAATCTCTTCATAAGATTTTCGCAGGTAGGTACAATTGTGAAGAAAACGAAACAAACTGGGGGGGGGGGCAATAACAACAAAAAAATGAAAGCAAGTTGTACTAGATACACTTGAACTAATACTGTACAAAAAGAAGCTAATCTAAATTAGATTCAAGTAATGGCAACGATGGCTGCACGACAACACTCACAGTGAGGTCATTCCACTCAGCTACTGTTCGGCAGAAAAAATGCTTTACGCAATCATTACGCTATTGAAAAGGAGTTATTCTTAGCCCTTGCCTTTTCCTAGTAGTATATACTGATGAGAAAGTGGTTAATTCGAACAGGTCTACCCTGTAATGCCCATTATTTACTAGTACAAAAAAGTAACGACATAATTACAATAAAAATATGAACGAAATGTAAGTACCGTATTTTCCCAATTATAGCCCGCACCTGGTGTTTGTGCGCAGGGGCAAATTGGGGGTCAAAAATAAAAGTTTTTGCTTAGATAGTCCGCAGCCGGTGCATAATCTGCACGCGGCGCACAGTCCGCACTTGTTGCCTAATCCAAAAGTAAAAATTATCATACGCAGCGCAACTTGACAAATGCCTGCTGTATTATTTAACAAGGAAGCTGTATCATACATAAATCCTTATTAATATACTGTTACTCGTAAAATCCTTCTTGTCTTGCCACAGAGAACGATCCAAAAAAATGCAAAAGCCTTGTACAGTCCGCACCTTTAGATAGCCCGCACCGGGTAAAATTTCAACTTTTAAACATGTATAGTCCGCGGACTATAGTCCGAAAAATACGGTATTTAAAGTGTTGAAAATACAAACACTGAAAAATTAAATGCCAAAAAAACCAAACGCTAGAAAATCAAAACACCAAAGTCAAAATGCCGAAAATCACTATATATTACTTCACGTCAGTGATTTTTGGGGAGCCTCTTTTGTGTTTGTGCAAACGTTCCTTTGGGATACCCAGTCCGGCCTTAGATATCGGCGGGTGGAGCACGTGTTGCCACAAATCCGGAATGCTTCTTGATGCTGGGGAGATTTTGAATATGGTTTATTTGCAATTAATTTCGGGGGTAATATAATTTTGTGGTTTTATATTTCAGCGATTGGCAAATCAGCTAACGACCTGGCTCTGGAAGTCCATCGTTAAACATGCTATGTCATCTGTGGTACTTGAATAAGTCTTACGCACATTTGTAGACGTTTATGACGCAGTATAGAACTCAGAGCAACCAATATGAACACTTACACAGTGTTACAGGAATCCAAGAGGTTTCCCATATCGCCAATATACTTATTTCAAAACTGAAAGCGCCTCTTCGTGGCGTGATTCCACGTTATGCATTGTGGGAATCACTAGGAATTAAATTTAATTTGTGATCCTCTCGTGGCCCACAGGCTCCCAGACTGCAACGCACGCAGTGACGAAATTAAGGAAGTAGTCTATTCAGCGCAGAACCGTGACGTCTGCGTGCTCACGCGCAAACGCAGGAATAGCGCTAGCAGAAAAGTACTCCGCTCAAAACACCACTCATATTACCTCACTAAAGTGTGCGCGCACCCTTGGGGAAGTTAACGTACGCACGTGAATCATCGTGTATGCACAAGAATCATGAGCTTGTGTTGCAAATTGCCCAAGCTATCAAGCATCTAGGAGCACGCTGTCGGATTGTAGTTACATGCGCTGCTCGTGCTGGCGTCTGCAGCACAAGCTTTCTAAGGCGAAAGCCTCTCTTGTCCCACTACGCGAAAAGCCTGCGTCCTTATGTCCGAAAGATGACCATAAAAACACGTCACCAAACACGCGCCGCAAAAATGAAGTGAG
>JABSTQ010003427.1:0-66573 GCA_013358835.2 Ixodes persulcatus
CCCAATCAAGAAAAACACAAAAGCGCCAGCAGTGCTTTTTTTTTTAGCAAATTGCGGACTGATGTATAAGGCTGCTTCTCTTGCTACAACTCGACCCACAGGTCTGGCGGGGCGGCGGATAAGCGATCGAACTGGGTAGTGCAAAAAAAAAAAAAATTGATGTGGCGGAAGTTGTCGTGACAACTATGCAGACCAAATGGTCCTTCTTTATACCCTTTACTTTCCGAACAAACAAAATGGAGGGAATCATCCCAATAGGTGTTTCAGCATCCGATCCACGTCCACCGTAAACATCGGAGCAAATCTCGCTTTCGGGGAAGAAAGGGTATCGGTGGGAAAATGTTGGGAAGATAATTGCGGTCAGGGGTAGGTGTACGCGGAGAAAGCTGACCGATCTGTGTTCACGCAACGATACGAAAATAGTAAATAAAGTACACCGGAAGCGTCAAGACTCACTCTAGTCTGGGACTCCGGTTCTCACACCAAGACCTGCTTCGTCTGCGACCATCGGCTAAGGACTAACGTTCTTCATCATCGCGCTAATTCTTGACAAGAGCCTTATTAAGCGGGAGTTCCCTTTTGAGCAGGCTCATTACTTTGTAGCTTGCCTTTAAAAACCAGATGTTACTTGAGGTACGCGAGTATGTTGTACCAGGTATAGTAGAGTAAAATTCTATATTATGAAATAGAAAGCAAGGGCGCAAACAAATTTGAAGTAAAGGCTTTTTTCTTCGCTTTTTTCTGTTAACTGCAAACTCAGAGGTTTGTTTATGATACGTGGTTGAAAAAGGAAACAAAACTTGAACCCATCATTGTCTGAAAATAATATATTATGTCACTTTTATAAGAGCATGTCCTTTCAGCGTTTTTGTCACAATGTCGTACTCAGTTAGATTTAAAAAAATCACTCCAACGAATGGTTTGAACATTTTCATCGAATCGAAAAGCGCAGCGTAATTCCAAGCTTTAACACTGTAAATATATGAGGGATGTTGTGGCTTTCCGGTATACATTGAAATAATTTAAGTAATTGAGCGATATTCACGAGCCCAAAAAAAATACGAAAATTGCACGCTAATAAAGAGTTCTGTTTAAAATTGCACCCATAAAAGGGCATACGTGCCAGTTCTCAGCTACACTCAATGACATCTTCAGAAACACAGCACAATGCCTGTTAAGATCAGGCTTCTTGCTTCGTGATTAGTTATTCCGCTATTTTTATCGACTGATGCTCCAATCTCATTGGCTGTGAAGCGGTAATGAGATGCTCTGGCACAGCTAGGGCCTGAGCTTCTCATAACCCTGCCGGTAGCTACATTTCGCCAAATGCGGCTCTAGAGGTAACCGTATTTTGCGTGCCGCCGAGATGGCGTTTTTGTTTAAATAAGTTGTTAAGATGTCCCGGTACGCGCTGAACTTATAGTTTTTCCACCACGGACGCCGTTGTGTCTTTTCTACGGCGGGTCGTCACCGGCAAGTCTTCCCCCTGACGCAATGGCGGGGGTATTTAGACGCACAAGCGCACACAGCAGGCCGAACCCCCCTAAGTGCAGTCGTCAACAGGCAGGCTGTTCGTAGACGGGAAGAAGTGCCATGGACGCGGGTCTCGGGCGCAGGCCATGCCGACGGTGACCTAGGATTATGTTCCAGTGGTTGTGGGAGCAAGCTGAAGGGGTCCCGAGCGCGACGGAAGTTTACGCGCAGACGTTGACGCAGCATCGGGTGAATCCCCCAGTGTGGTCTCGTATCCTTTGAATACAGTGTGTTCACGAGACACATATAGGGTCCGTGGTAGGGGTGCGTTTTTCTCGTGAGGCACGGTTCGGTGATTCTCGCCGGAATAATCGGAGTCCGTTTTTTTTCTCCGCCCATAAACCAACCAGGGCTTGTGTCTCAATTTGGCCTCCTGGCGAGGGTGGTTTTGCCCGTCGTATCGGGGCAGGGTAAGTTGGGGTCTGTACCCAATGGGATCCTAAATAGACCCTGATTGGATAGGACAGGTTTGGCACACTGTCATAACCCATGACCGGACGGAGAATTGTCGAGGTTAAACGGGCCCAAGTGGCCCAGTAGTTCCCTCCCGCGGTTCGCCCCGTTACAATCTGTCGTGCGCGGCAGCCCCAGCTCTGCGCCTTAGCCATTGTCCTCACACTAGAACGGAGGACGCTTGACGCCGAGGCGTCCGTCTTGTAATTGTTAACTAACTAAGCCGTACGCGCTAGTTAGTTACTGTGTTTACATTTTGTTTACCGTATTAACTGCACAAGCCGCGCAAAGCGGTTGCTTAAAGTTCTCACAACTTTGCAGCGTTTACCTGCTTGTGTATGTTTTTCTCACTATTATTAAAATTAGCGCAAAGACAAGGAAGGAAGACAGCAGGACAGGAAAAGCGCTCTTTCCTGTCCTGCTGTCTTCCTTCCTTGTCTTTGCGCTAATTTGAATAATAATGTTTAACCAACTAGCCCACCAGATGATACTAATTCAGTTTTTCTCACATTGAACTTTTATTTGTAGCATTTATTACAACTTCGCCTTCAAGTCCGATAACTTTCTGCCGTCGGCCACAACACGAGGAAGTAAAAAGTCCTCTTCAGCTCCAGCCAGCATCCGGTCCCATCTTCCACGATCACCCTTGGTCCTCGACTATAGGCAGTGCACCCTCCAAGGTGCCCATCGAGGAACGTGGGAGAAAACAACCTGATCTCTACACTGACCGAAAGAGACAAAAAGCAGCATTTTACCGCAATTGCTGTCACGTGTTGAACAAAGTCCGCTGGTTTATTACAAGATATATGCCCCAGAAATGATCATGCGTCCACTTGAAACAGCTGTGATACTTAGCCTCCATAGTAAAAAAGGGATTATAAGCAATAATTATCACGCCTCTTACAATCTTGAACGAGCTCGACACCAAGGGGCTAGCTTCTTTTAAACAATTGGATGCAATGGCAGTGGGATTTATCCAAGCCGGAATATAATTAAGTGTGACCCGGTAGCAAAGTTCTCTCACGCAAATGAGCACGGACAAGGGGATAAAAGCGAAGTGAATTCGATCATTTTATCGGCTAACCGTTTGCAACAGCGAAATGGTAGTTGGGCTCACCCTGTAGTGAATGTTAATTTGAAAAGAAGCTATATGGACCCACTGTCTAGCCGTGTTACGTTCCACTGCGATTGGGACGGTTCATGTTTGCACAAATCCCCAGTACATTATTGAATATTTTCTTAAGTACTAAGTTTCCTTACGTTACTTCTTTATACGCGACCAGTTTTTATAGTGTTTCTGCTCTCTTCGATTTGAACTGCATCTCAGACCTAACTTTCGCGACGTTTCGCTTCGGCGGTTCTAGCTGTCAAGTCAGCTTAGGATAAGCAAGGGAAAAGTGTGGCTATAACAAAGGTGCTGTCTGGTCCAAAAAACCTAGTAGAGCAAGCAGTTGTTTGTTTTAGATACTTATGCCAAACATAAACCCTGGTTCGTTTGAAAGGCTCTAAGTCTCCGTGTGTGAAAACAAGGTTACAGGTCTTTTCATGTAGGAATCATTGCACAATATTTAAGTGATGCGCTTTAAAGCAACCGATTTCCCACTGTGTAAAAAAAAACAAAGATCTCACTTTGACTCAGTATAAATATACACATACAAGTTGAACATGAAAAATACTGAAACAGCAGCGGTTTAATCCGTTCTATTAATTCGTTCAGCAGCGGCGATTTGTATTGCTTTCTGTAATATCGTCAATGCAAGCAGAAGCATAAGTTAATGTGTGCGTCGTGCCGTATTTATTATAAAGATTTTGTTTTTGTTTTTTTTAAATACAAGAATGGTAGCTTACATTGGTGTGCTGATTTATATTCAAATATAAATATAGAAACATGGATGGAAACAATACAATAATGCAGGTTAAATTCAACTTTAAAAATGCACATGGAACGCTTGAAGAAGTATTCACACAACCAGCCAACAACCGAATAAAAATCGTGCAGTTATAAAAAAAAAGAAAAAAGAAAGAGACGAATTGCGCTGCTGTCCAAAACATGACACTCCTTGAAGTTATGTGCTTAGAGTGTTCGACGTCCAAACTTAAAACCCCTACGCTGTCGACTGGTCCGCGCTGAGCCCCATCATGCGCGAAGAGTTGAAAGCGCATTAGAGCAGGAAAGACTCTCGTTTGACGTCGGAGCCTTTGAGCGAAGACCAGCTTTTGGTGTGACCCGTCTTGAATCCCGGGTAAGGGATCGTTGAAATTTGCCTGACGGGTGACAATACGTAAATTATCACGAATTTCCGATGCTCGATCCTTCTAACACTTTCAACTAATGCAAGTTTAAATCAGTGGGGTTCTAGAAATTACGTGTTCTATTAATCTAAGTACCTATATCACTGGCGTCGAGACGTACTTAATTATAATGGGTAGAGAGCATCTGCCATTTATTTAATGTCGTTTTCATTAAAACTAATATTTTGATTTCTAACATCATCCCGGATGTTATATGTTATTACAATTATTTTTTTCTGTATTGCTCTATTAAATTCCCACGTTGACAGCAACGCGTTACTTTTAATCTTCCAATCAAGGATCGGTTTAAGTCTTCCTCTTCATGTTGTGCAGTAATGACAAGGCATGAACTCTTCTATGTTTTATTCTTAAGATACAACCAATCATCATGACATTCATATAATTACGATTATAATGCACATAAACACTTTAATGCTATATTTAGCTAGAACATACTTGCGTGCACTGAGAGTCGCACAAAATGCGCAGATAGTTTAGTTTTCGACGGACGGTTCATTTTAAAATCGCAAAGTACTGTGATTATAAACATTATCGCCTCCGAGCCAAAAGGTGATGTAAAGAGAGAAGACAGTTTGGTCCCATTGTGTTTTGGGGAGGAGATCGAACGGTGGCGCTGGCTAGCGGCCGCCGTCGTAACTATTCTGCGGGAATAACAATCACGCCGCCAGTATTCGTTCAGCCAGGGAGGACGAGGAATTGAGGCTCGTGAAAGGTATGTAAATAATATTTATCTGCTCGAAAAGCATCTGCGTAGGGGTAGTATATTCCCTGCTTGTCTCACCTTGCTTTAAACGTCGCCGCATTTTCGTTGGAAGCAAAAACCAACGTGTAGGCGCTCGCGATCGGCCGCGTCGCTTCGGCTGCGCGCGCCAGGCCGTGCGTGACTGACGCGGTGTGGCAATGTTTAGGCGATACCTAGGTTGGAGAAACCGTATTCACGAAACACACGCATTGCTTTTCAGTGTCCCTGTCCCTTGGAACGATCATCAGCCACATTGGCGAGAGCAAGATGTGCCTCGTTGAAAGCGAGGACGTGCTGAATCTGATCATGTAATCGAGCGCAGCGTCGCCCCGGAGAAATGTTCACCAAAACATCAACCAAATAGTCATTACATTACGTTTTTCTTGAAAAGCTAAAATACAGAACACACTGGTGAACATTATAGTGTAGAATGTGGCTAATTAGACAGTATATTGGTATTAAACGTTACAAGTTGTCTTTTTCAGTTTAATTTATCGGTTATTCAAAGGTGCACGGTTCACGATGAAATATCAGTGAGTTCTGCACGACGAGGACTTAGTCATACACACAATTGCATTGCTCAATCGAAATTATAGGAATCGCAAAATGATTCACGCGTAAATATCACAATATCAAACTGATACTGCTACCTAATATATTCCAGTGTAAATCTAGCCTGAAATAAAATAGTGGTCAAACGATAGCAGTACCTTTCGGTGGCTTCCGAAGCCTCACGGCCCGGTCGTGTGATCCCTTCGGAAGATTCTCCGACAAAACGGCGTTGCGTATCAAGAACCTTCTCTTATGCACTGCACTCTAAAACAAACGGAGGAAAAAAGTAGCAACGGCGCGTCTTCCTCCCTTCTACTGACGCGCACCCAAGCGGACACGAGAAGGAGGGAGGAACGAGACATTTTCCTCCTTCTCCAGGCAGACTGGAGAAAGCTTTCGCCCTCCCGACTCAACTTCTTTCGGTTTCGTTTTCGAGCAGGTCGCGCACGTTGTTTAATAAATGCTGTTGAGTTGATTGAGCTTCAGCGGCAGCGAAGGCCGCCTGTAATTCCGTCTTCTAGTCCAAACGTGCAGAGCATTTCGGTTGCATTGACGTTTTTATCACTAATTTTATGAAACCAGCAAACGAAGCCGCTAGAAACGGCGAAGTTTAGGAGCAGTGCCAGCAGCGCCACGTACACTGGGAAAGATGGCCGTCTCCGAATTGCGGGGCTCACGCGGAACTACAGTAGCGAAACCACGCGGAACTGTGTCGACGTTCTCGACGTTATGGAAATTGCAGGAACTGCGTCCAAGACAGGCAGGTTTTGCTGCCGGCTGCCTGGGCGCCTTTCTTGCTGAGTTCGGTTCTGTTTTCCGATGCCGAGTGCGACCGGCGTTCAACGTTGTTCTGTATTTGTGCGTGTCAGCAACATAGCAGCAACATCGTGATGGCAGTGTTGTGGGTTGTGAACAGAAGGCTGGAATTATCGCCGATGTGACCGTGTGTTCGCGTATCAGTGGTGTAACAACAAGATGAGATGACGTAAACTGTCGGGCATTGATTCCGCTGGTCGGGCCGTGATCGGACGGGGTGGGGTTGTCGCATGTTGACATTCCGCTTTACATTAAGAAGTTTAATACCACTTGAGGGGTTAGGTGCAATCGATCGACGTGCGGATAGTCATGTTGGAACGCTGGTCTGAACAGTAAGCTCCTATCGTACAGTGGCCAATGTGACTGTCAGTTGTCTCGTGCCCGAGAGCGATTGCGCTCTGGGGAAAGGACTGAACAGTACGAAATCATGACGGAAAGTAGGTATAATTACAGTGTGGAATTTTATCATGAAAAAAGAATAGTAGGTAAAATAAAAAAAAAGCTACCCTTTATTTCGCTGTTTAAATATACTACGGTCCCTGGAGAAACTGCCCTCAAAGTGGCGCGCAGGGATGCTCGCAAGAAGTTTTCGAGCTCGCCACGGCGTAGCTCCGTACACCTGCCGCAAGTCGCGGCTTTGACTGCATTCAAGTTGATCGAAAAGCGATCTCTCAGCCCGTGAAGCATCACTTCCAGCTGAGTGAATACCCGCTCTACAGAGATTAATTCAAGGCGGCAATTTCAGTCTTGCGCGAACAGCACAAATAGAAAAACAAACACTACAATAGAAATAGAGGCTACGACGTGCCGCGCGGGGAAACAAACTCATGGCTTCGAACCGCATTGGAGCGGCTTGATTTATTGGATTTCAAATATTTACGGCATGATCGAGCGTTCGCTTTTTAATAAGAGATTCATCCCTTGAGTCATTCAAAATACTGTCAAAGGTATGACATTGCTAGAAAAAAAAACATGCTGGGAATATTTTTTATTGTTTATTCAGTCACCGAAAAATTCCGTACGTTCAAAACGACCAGTATAAAAGACGGAAAAGCAGAGCTCGAGTATAGCGTTCGGGTTAGTGTGCCGTTGAATTGATGTTTGTATGTGCAGTGTATGTGCTCAGTGTATGTTCACGTGGTGCTTGTAGTATGTGTAATGTGAGTAAAGGAGAGGTTCTCGAAGATCCGTAAGCGCAATGCAGAGGCGCAATGGTGGGCTGACGAAATAAAAATATTTTTTTTTTGTAGAACATGAATTGGGCAGTACCTAGCGCCACCTAGCCTAGCTAGTTGCAATTACTCTGCTTGACCCTGCCATTTAGTGGCAAGCGATTTAACCTTTCACGCTACGCGATAAACAGTGGCTTCGAGTTAGTTCTTTTGAGAGCGGCTTTTGGTTTCGCGGATTGGGTTTGCCGTTCCTCCGTGATGTGCGGTTGACGAAGTAATAGTGACTCGAGGAACACCAAAGGTAAGACGTAAAGTGCGCGAAGTAACTGGGTATCGGTTGTCTCCGTTTAACATCGCAGTGCTGTCGACGAAAAGACTGAGTAACTGCTTTCGAAACGCAAGTTTCTGTACCTGTGGGGGGAATCTGGCTTCGGAAATAAACACAGTTCGCGGAAAGCTCGTGTTACGCTTTTATTTGCTGCTCCTCTCGTCCCGTACAAGAGACGTAGCGTCCTCGTTAAGCCTTATTGAGCTCGATTTGCTCGATTCAGGGCCGCCATAATGAGATACAGGCGACGGAGGAACTTTGCTCCCCTGCTTCAGGGACGAAAGTTCCTCTCTTTCTGAAGGAACATAGTTTACAAGACCGTTCCTCCCCTAAGGGAGGACTATCGATACCCTTTTTTCTAAGAGTGTGTTATGAAATAGGGTGGGGATGTTTTGCCGGCAGCCGGCACAACCACTCGGGAAAAAAAGATTGCCGGGAGCTTCGGACGGCAATGAATATTCTAAAAAAGAAATAAATATAAATCACCGAATGTTTCATTAAAAAAAAGTTCGCGTATTATGATTTGAACCTGGGACCCACGGCACATGAAACGATCACCTTTCCACTGAGCTACTCACACAACTAGAGGTTCGCGTATTGACAATTCCTTTTACACGAAACCCAATGGGAACAACTACCGGCATTTTTTTCTTTTGGCTCAGTTTGTTGTGTCGGTTGCTGGCAGAATATTTACTACCTATAAGATACAATGCACGGTTTGAACGGATGTCGATGCAAGCGTGATTTACGCGCGTACATGCCTCGCCCATTAGCGTAGTTTGCTTGGAAGGCATCGCTTGAAAAGTGACGACCACACACCACGTCGTGCTCAGTCAATTACGTCTTCCCTACTCCTACTTATCCACTGAGATTTGAGTTTTCTTTCGGCAGGAAAGCGAAGAAAACTGATTCCAAGCTCTAAAGCATGCGCTGGGCACTGCGGTACGCAACAAGAGCGTACTATATTCTAACAAACCTGCAGGGAACGCGGCAACAACACGGCAACAACACGGCAACAACACGGCAGCACACTGGAACGCGGGAGTTGTTTTCCACGCAGCCGGTATTTGTTTTGGTGAACGCAGCACCCCCTATAGTTCGATCTCCTCGCCAATACTGTATTCAGAGAAGAAAGAAATAGCTAAATCTTGAAACACGCATGAGCGAAAAGAGCGTCGCGTTGCACCCGAAAGTCGCGTAACCATAGCAACCACCACCAACGCTATGACGTGGCCGAATGCCCCGTCACGACGTCACAGCATCAGTGACAGTTGCTATGGCTGTCCCTCAGGGCGCAGCTTCATGGCGCGGTTTTTGCTCACATGTGCTTTACGCTTCAGAAAACATAAAACAAAAATATTTTATGTCGTGTGCGTGTTAGCCGGCAGTATTTTGAGTAGGTGACCTCATATACCATTCGGCCGGTTTTTTATGTCAATTTCATTTTCTCTCCTCCTGTTTCAGTTCTCCGTCTTTCATCGTGTTTCCATGAGAAAGAGAGTGAAACCAAATACTTTACCCTAGTCGCCAAAAACTTCAAAAACGCATGCGCGTCGCGCTGTCCACGATGTCGCGCTTTCGCGTTGTGGCGAGCGAGAGGGCTGCCACCGACCCTCCGAGATACCGAATTCTACAAAACAGCAGAAACGGCTGCCTTCGCAGTGTCGAAGGCTGCCCATGACGTTAGATGGTGGCAGCCACTCCTCATAATTTAACGGGAAAACCTTCGTGGCTCTGCGCGTCCACCAGTCGTTACTACGCAGAAGCAGTTAGATTTTCGCGGAGTAAGTTGTATGTCGTAGTAAAGTATTTGGTACGAACTTGGGTGCGGCTCATTAACGATTGCGGGAATAGGGTGCCCATAATTGATAACTTCAATTAAAGAAAACTTAAGCGCAGTAGAAGCGTGATGTTTTGTTTGTTCGCTCTTTTCTTTTCGTTTTTCACTTCGATTGTACTTTTTTATTTCCCTTTGACCCCATTGGTTCTATTTTTTTCTCACGCGATGTATCATTCATTTTGGTGCATGTCGCTGTCACGCACGTTCCCTGGTGTTCGACCGGTTTCTTAATGAGGTGAGCCGGTGATGGAAAACGCACAAATACATGAGCGCCATGACAACGCACTTTTTGCGCTGCCTGATTGTATTTATCAGATCGTACCGTCGGCTGCGGATGTAGTTCATATAAAAGAGAATATAGCTACAAGTGAAACGAGATATAGAAACGTAAATGATCAATCGTTCCGTTCACTCTAACCACAAGTAACACAATCGATCTTTTTTTAATTATGGCGGTTCTTTATAGAAAAATCAGAGGTTTAGGGGCTTTTTTAACCTTATTTGGCCAAACTAATGTAGCAATCAATATCTTGCTTTCATCGACGATCACGATGCGCAAGTGCAAGGTGGGACATAGCTCCAACCGAAATAAACATCTTAGACGTCAATGCTAAAATAGACGAAGAAAAACTCGCACGAGCCTGTACCGTAGGCCAACAGATCGACAGCAATACCTGCATTATTAAAACGACCATCCACACCATTGCAAGAACAGCATTCCCTATAGCCCAGCTCATCGTTTTAAACAATGAGCGAGCAGCCAAAATTTAAAGTCAGTGCTAGAGAAACAAAAGTATCCACCCCGTATAATCGACGATGCAATCAGAAAAGCCAAGCAACTGACCCGAGCAGACCTTATCAGCCCGTGACACACAACGCAAAAATCTATATTTAACTTATAGCATGAACCATCCTAATGTAAATAATATCTTAATACGACATTATAACATTCTCGAACAAAGCGAACGCCTTAAACACGCGTTTCCATCCGCCCCTGGGCAGTCCACAGACGATTGCGTTGCCTCAAAGACGCCCAAGTAAACTCTCTCATAAATTCATCGCCGCCACCTAACGAAGGTATGCCTTGCATGCACCCAGGATGTCTGATCTGTAAACAGATGCAGCACACAAACACGGCCAGCAGCACGCACACGCAGTCCTCGATCAAAATTAAAGGGCACTTAACATGTGCCTCGTCGAATGTCGTGTACTTACTCGAGTGTACCATATGCAAAATGCAATTCATAGGGCTGACTAGAACGGCATTCAGACTGCGCTTTAATAATCACAAATCTCACGCCATAAATCTTCCGACACTGCCTCTATCCAAACATCTCGCTTTCCCAGAACACTCGTTTGATAAATTGTCAGTGACGATCTAGAATCTGGATTTAAATCAAAACGCGATCGTGAACAGCGTGAGTCCTACCTAATTTACCGATTCAACGGAATTAAACAAGGAATAAATGAAAGCCCCGGTACTCTGGCATCGATTAAAATGCTATCAAAAGAATAGAAACAACGATCAGGGGACATTTTTTGAGGTCCCAGATCATATTGTTAGCAGTGTAACTGTGTTTGTGGCCGGAACTGGATCATCAGCGTTTCTCTTTTATTTCCAGGTTTTTTATATTCATTTTCTTTCCTTTTATTTCTAAGTTTAACATTGTTCTCTTTCAGGTCTGACTCATGCGTGCCCCACGGAACAACCCAAGTGACCGTGCCATTTTTTTCTTTTTTTGTGACAGAACTTTAGTATACGCGTGTAACTTTCGTCTATTTTACGCTATCGTCCAGGTCACTCCTGCCCGTCCGGACACAAAGTCACCCTGCGCCCCCTCTCAAAAAGCTAAAACCGTTATCCCACCGTCCTTGAAACTTGGCCCCGACCGTCAAGCTTCTTCACCCGGATACGAACTGCCCCACGCTTCCCTCTCACGAAAGCTCCAACCGTCACCCCGCCGAAATTGGAACACGACCGTAGCATTGTATAGACCGACACGCGGCGCGGCTTTGTTTACCAACACGGCCGGAAGGCCGCGCATGCGCGGCAGCTATATGGGCAAAAGCGGCCAGGCTCTCCATGTTTTCGCCATTGCGTTCTAAGGCGTGCGCTCGTTGTTGTCGTTGTAGAGACGGTTCTAGCTTTATTTGTGCGTTGCATTTTCTGCCAACGTATGTCGTACGTTATGCCCACCTATTTGAGCTCGCTACCCGAGCCTGAACGGCAGCGGTATCCAGACAAACTGTGCGAGGACGGCGTTTCCTTCGACGATTTGTACGCCGTAAACAAGGCCTGCTGGATTTCCGTCGTGAAGTTGCTGCCACCGTCGTCGGCGGCTCATGTCGTCGTTTGTTTAGTTTTTTCGCCAAGCCAGTTGACGGCCGACACAGTGCAGGCGTACAAGTCTTTCGAGGCCTACGATTACTTCGAGCCGGATTCCGCACTGCCGGCGGGATCAGCAGACTATAGGGTCTGCTGAGGTGTGTTTATTAATTGATTAAATACACACAGCGTTTTGGAGTCAAGGTATGATTTTTTTCTTACCCTCATAACCACAAGGCATGACAAGCGGTAACGCTTTGTCCGTTCTGCAGTCTTGGCGGTAACATGTTACAAGTAACGGCGTTACCGTTTTTCAGAACAGCAACGGGTAACGTATGTACGTTACTATTTCAAGTAACGGGTAACGTAGTTACGTTGCTCGTTGCTTCTTCCCAAGTCCTAAAGAAATTACACTTCAATTTTTTCCGTGTTTTTAGGCGTCATGACATATGAATTTCTGAGTTTTTTTTTGCGTTTTTTTTTGCATTTTTTGTGGGTATTTAGACGAAACCGTAAAAAAAAGGTAAAGCAATTAATAATTATGTTCAGTTTCTGCATGGACGTAATGTCTCTTGAAATAAGCTTTTATGCATACCTGTACCATCAAAAGAGTAAAACAAGTTCAAGCATAATTAAAAAAGTAGTGTGGGTTACTTCTTATCGATAACGGTAACGCGTTCCTTTTATTTTGAGGTAACATAGGTCGGTAACGCGTTCCTTTAGTTTGCAAGTGACGAGTAACGTACCTCCTTACTTTTTTTCGGTAATGCCTACAACACTGACGTTCTGTCGCCGATCTTCTTCCGCCGGATAGCGGGGGCGGAGCGAGCCACCGACGAGCGCTTGGCCGGTGTTTTGTGCTCGAACACCGTGGGAACAAAATCCCGGTGGTCTCGATCAGACGACGGTTCTCCTGCACATAAGCAAGCCTCAGGACGGAGATTGAAATGGAAGCCACACTTGCCTTCAAGAACGTGCGTGCCGCACGAACGGTCGTCCACGCGAGGCGACCATGATTTTCGATCCATGGATATTATCCACCTTCTGTGCCTTTCATAGTCTGCCGGGAACTTGTTGAAACTCACCCTGCTACTTTTGCTGTACCTTCCGGTGCAATTAACGGCCCCACAGCTTTGCGGCATGCTGAAATGCTATGATGCTCATGCAAAACGTGTGCCCTTTTGCCCACACCACCCGGCTCCGGCGCGATCGCAGCGCCGCCGCAGCTCCGTGACGTAAAGCCCGCGTGCCGGTCTGCCCATTCGGAACTCCCCCTACGCTTTTTTGGAAACTCCAACCGTCATCCCGCCGTTTTTTAAACTTGGACTCGACCGTAGCATTGTATAAATACCACCCGCGTTCATCTGTAAAAGTTCTTCCTGACAAAGGCCGGACTCCGGCCGAAACGTCGAAGAATGAACCGTCCGTTGCTGTTTTCACCAAGGGTTTTCTTTTCTTCTCAGTTATATATATATATATATATATGTTGATCGTATATTTAGGAGTTTATAATAAGCAGACGAACTTGCGCTCCTCAGGTTCGTCTGTTTTTTGTTTTTTTTCAAAGGGACTGCGATTATATCAGATCGCCGAGCTCTTATTGGCCGATTGAAAAATAAAATAATAAGTAAGCATCTAGCATTGAGGTTTACCCGCCATCCATTCAATTAATGCCAATCAAAGCTCGGTGTCGTTCTGACATCACCGGAACCCTGCTCAATAAGCTGACCACTTGCTCTCCGCATTACATACAGTAAACAAAAAGGATCAAACACAAGAAAGAAAATCTGCAAGAATATAATTCTTACGGATTGTACTCTCCTCCGTTTGGTTATTTAATGACCTACAAGATCGCGAGACTCTGGTAAAGGAGGCATTAGTTTCCAGTCCAGTGATTTAAATATAAACCTCCACACTAATTTGGCAATCAATATGGCAGTTTCAAAACTAATAAAAAATAGCAATCACGCAAATTAATTTCATCCACCTATATATTTAAAAACGTTGATCATATGTTTATAGTTTTTTCTCCATCAAAACGTTAAATCCCGCGAGCTGGAAAACGTAAATTTTTAAAAGTCAGAAAATTAAAGCCACCCAAATAATTCTATGGACAAGTCCTAAAGTGCAAAAAAATGAGGAACTTACACGACCAAGGAAGTGGATACGTAGACGAGCTATATAGGTAAAACTTTATACCCGTTCGGTCCTCGGCATTACGGTGTCTAGACGTGAACTGTGTACTGTTACTTAGACGCCGGCTACAAAGAGAGTACCGCAAAGCCTACGGAGAATTGAGTCTTTTTAAATCTAGATCCACTTACCCTGGAAAACGCTGCATCGGGGGAAGCAGTAGTTCTACCTCCGTTATTCCCCTAACGCAATAGAAGAAAAAGCCGAAAACTAGACGAAATGTTTCAAAGCGTTCGTAGTAACACTCTGAAAGTACGCGTTCCCGCTAAGAGCACGGGGAGTGCATCTGCTGAGCGTCCCTCGTTGCAGGGAACACTCGGGAGTAGGGAAAGAGGCTCGTTGCGGAGGTCCATCTTTCTCGGCTGCTGCTGCTGCTAAGAAACGCTGGAGGTAGAAGCCACATCAGTAAAAACGAAATTTCACTCTTTGTGATGCAAGCGAGTGCACACGCTGAAAACGAATGTGGCATGGAATATGGCGCCATGAGAGCAGGCGCGTTTCCTCAAGAGCTTTACCCACATGCCATTTCTTTTTTTGGTTGGCGAAATTTATGCGGGGATCTAGGTTGTGATTTTAAGAGCACTTCAATATTTCGAAACAAAAGAAATAAAGCTGAGAATTTGAACAAGGCGTGCGAAAACATAAGATATAGGCAAGGTTATGAGCGTTCAGGAGTGCTGCTAAATTTTTCTTAGCGCGGACTGTGCGTTTTAAAATGCTTCTACGTAAAATAAACTTAATGGTCTAGACTTTGTTAGCAAACATTATTCTACCCTAAAAATCTAGACCTCCGCCATAAGCTTATGTATGTATGTATGTATGTGTGTATGTATTAATGACGGCAATTGCTCTTTTTAACGAGCGTCTATAAAATAGACATGCCAATAGCTTCTTCTATACAGGTTAACTGAGCAATGTGCTATCCTTCCCTAACATCCTCCAGTGAAAGCCTAGTAACGGTATTCTTGTTAGGTCATGCGGACCAGACGAGTCTATTGTTTATTCCACTTCAACTGGGCATAATCGAATAGAATTTAAGCCAAGGCGTGTGAAATTTGGCATACCTAAACTTACGTATGAATGTCTAAACCACTGTAAGATGCTGGGGGGAAGAACTAGAAAAAAAACAAAAAAACATTAAAACCTTCTGGAAGTTTTGTAGTAACAACCGTAATTCAAATAAAAAAAAAAAAACTTTATATTTTTAGGAGGTTAAAAGGTTCAGGCACTGTTATCTTGTGCATTTTGCCACATTCTCGCTTTCGACTAGTTGTAACCTCGAATAGATTACTAATGACACGAAGCATTCGACTCACACATTCCAAAAAAGACGTCAAATGGATTGCCTAAGCATATTTATTCGCGAACAACGTTTTCACTAAATCTGAAAAACGAGGGGTAATACATTTGACTTGCGGAGGAGAGCATTGATTTCGTAGTGTAAACCGTATTTGGATCAAACTTGTTGGAATTCCCTTGCTGCTACCCGTCTGGGAGAATGAAACAACGCACCGGTTCAACAACACGAATACATTTATTGACCATTATTGCTCGCGCCACCATCCCAAGATCCCCCGCGCATGTACGCTGCGACGGCCTTTTATCACCGGCGGAGCGCCGCTCGCGTGACCAAATGCAGTTGTCGCCCTCGTGTTGGAAATGATTATTGGACAATTTGGCTAGCGGGCCACCCGGTCCAACGCTTTACAGCCTCATGTCACCCACAAGCTACGGTGTAAAGCGTGTGAAAAGCAAGGCACTGCCTTTGTAGGCTGTCAGGGACTATGGTTATATTTACTTTTTTAGGTTGGCAGAAGAGGCCTTAGCTTCCTATTTTTTCTTTGAAAGTTCTCACATGTTTCAACTGGGTTCATTATTTATTCGATCTTAATAACTCACCAGCCATTTCCGATTACAACGATACCGCTCTGATTTACCGCGGCAACCGAAAGCTACAGCACACATGCAGTAACTGCTTGTCTCTCTAGATTCAGGTGCAATGAAGATTATCAGTATACACACTCTAAAAAAAGCCCGTACGTCTGCTTTCCCGCACAACACTCGGAGAACCAATCAACGCAACTTACAAAGGCAGCTCAGCGAATGACGATGCCGAAACATATGTTTAGACCAAAAAACGCAGTCTGAGTTGTGACATTAAGCAATGCAAAACGTCACGCTTGCATTGCTTAATGTAACAACTCAGACTGCGTTTTTTGGTCTAAACATATGTTTCGGCATCGTCATTCGCTGAGTTGCCTCCGTAAGTTGCGGTGATTGGCTCTCTGAGTGTTGTGCGGGAAAGCCGACACATGGGCTTTTTTTAGAGTGCAGGTTTTTTTTTTTTTTAGCTGCACCAAATGCTAAATTAAAAAGATAGAAAAGTTTTATGATTGCAGTTTTCACTGCGTGTTTATATCACTCGGGGGACAATAGGTGGGAGTATAACCATCACTATTATTAGACTAATTAAATCAAGCTCGTTCATTAACTTTTTCATTCCAGTAATTAGGATATATGTTTATATTACAAACTTTGGGGCGGTCGTATAACAAGGCTGCTTCATTTTGTAGAATTCGCGTACCCAGAACGTGCTCCGCGATATACGAGTACGAATTTTGCCCACTTATCCGTATAATGTAGTAATCTGCGGGTATGGTGCCCACTTTCGAGCTTTTGCCAAATTCAGTTGGTAAAAAGTCGGGTTGAGTAAAACATTCGGGGGCAGATATCTTGGAACACGGGCTGGTTTCGCGAATTCTAACAAAATGAAATAGTCTTGGCATACGACCTACTCAAAGTTTTTAATATAAACATACAGCCTAATTACAATATGTAAGAAGTTAATTAACGATTTTTAATTAATTTGTCCGACAATAGGTCTGGTTATATGTCATTCTAATGTCCGCCGAGTTATATTAAAGCAGTAAAAACTGCATTCATATATGTCTTTCCTTTTTATTTAAAAATATGGTGCTGTTAAAAAAAAAAAAAACTGTATAAATATAGTACCCGGTAGTGCTCCCACCAATCATCTAACCGGATGCCTGAGAGACGCAAGTGAACAATTCTAGTTACAAAGAAGGAAGTAGGAATAAAAAAAAAGATTGACAGCATAAAACCTAAAGGAAACTAATACCTGCAGGAAAGACGATCACAAAACAATAAATATAAAAAAACTAAAAATGAAAGAGACGGAAGCAGCATCCTAATCATTTTGACCCCAGAGCGTCGAAGGCCGCTTGGCCAGCGCATGTCGATCCACCTCCCCAATCAAGAAAACACAAAAGCGCCCAGCAATGCTTTCTTTTCTTAGCATATCCGCGAACTGATGTCTAAGGCTGCTTCTCTTGCTACAACCTCGAACCGCCAGGTCTAGCGGGGCTAGACCTATTGATGGGGCAGCGCTTGTCGTGACAACTATGCCGGCCAAAGGGTTCCTCTTGATACCCATCGACTTTCCGAACAAACAAAATAGAGGGAATCATCCCAATAAGCGTTTCAGCATCCGATCCACGTCCACCGTATACATCGGAGCAAATCCCGCTTTCGGGGAAGAAAGGGTATCGGTGTGAAAATGTAGGGAAGATGATTGCGGTCAGGGGTAGGGGTACGCGGAGAAAGTCTGATCGATCTGTATCCACGCAACGATACGAAAATAGTAAAGGAAGTACACCGGAAGCGTCAAGACTCCCGAGAGTCTGGGACTTCGGTTCTCGCACAAAGACCTGCTTCGTCTGCGACCATCGGCTAAGGACTAGCGTGGCTTCGTTATTGCCCCAATTCTTGACAAGAGCGTTATTAAACGGGAGTTCGATTTCGAGCAGGCTCATTACTTTGTAGCTTGCCTTTAAAAACCAGATGTTACTTGAGGTACGCGAGTATGTTGCACCGGGTATAGTAGAGTAAGATTATATAACATGAAATAGAAAGCAAGGGCGCAGACAGTTTTGAAGTAAAGGCATTTTGTTGTTTTGGTATGTGGTCTTGGCTTTTTCCTGATCGCTGCAAAATCAGAGGTTTGTTTATGATAAGTGGTTGAAAAAGAAAAAAAAAACTGAACCCATTATTGTCTGAAAAGAAATATTATGTCACTTTTATAAAAGCATGTCCTTTTAGCGTTTTTGTCACAATGTCGTACTCAGTTTGATTTAAAAAAGAAAGCACTCCAACCAGGGGTTCGAAAATTTTTCATTGAATCGAAAAGCGCGGCGTAATTCCAAGCTTGAACACTGTAAATATATTAGAGATGTTGTGGCTTTCCCGTATAAACTGAAATAATTTAAGTAATTGAGCGATATTCACGAGCCCAAAAATAAATACGAAAGTTGAACGCTAATAAGTAGTTCAGTTTAAAACTGCACTCATAAAAAGGGCAGGGCATACCTACCTATTCTCAGCTACACTCAACGACATCTTCAGGAACACGGGACAATGCCTGTTATTATCAGGTTTCTTGCTTCGTGATTAGTTATTCCGCTATTTTTTTCGACTGATGCTCCAATCTCATTGGCTGTAAACCGGTAATGAGATGCTCTGGCACAGCTACGGCCTGAGCTTCTCAAAACCTGCCGGTGGCTACATTTCGCCAGATGCTGGCTCTAGAGGTAACCGTATTTTTGCGTGCCGCCGAGATGGCGTTTTTGTTAATTAAGTTGTTTAGATGTCCCGGTACGCGCTGAACGTATAGTTTTTCCTTCATGGACACCGTTGTATCTTTCCCACGGTGGGTCGTCACCGGCATGTCTTCCTTCTAACGCAATGGCGGAGGTATCCAGACACACAAGCCCACACAGCAGGCCGAACCCCTAAGCGCAGTTGCCAACGGGCAAGCGGTTTCGTAGACATGGCGAAGTGCCGTGGACGCGGATCTCGGGCGCAGGCCACGCCCAACGGTGACGAAGGATCATGTTCCAGTGGTTGTGGGGGCTAGCTGCAGGGGTCCCGAGTGCGACGGAAGTTTATGCGCAGACGTAGACGCAACATCGGGTGATGTTGCGTCCCGTTCTCAAGGACTGCCCATCCTCACACACAAGCACATATGTGCTTAAGTGAGACGGATTTGAAAAGTGTATTGTGGACGAAAACTGAAATAAACTACTCCATTCCAACTACTGTAAACGACTTATTTTTCGCGGGCTCAATATTTCGCGCTTTAGGTCAGAACTGAAGTATTGGAATAATTCGCAGGTTCTAGTTTTCGCGAAGCGGTAGGATCTCAATATAGATTCCAATGTGTTTACATTTACCAGAATTGTTCGCGGGACCAATTTTTCGCGAATCGTAGTGATTTGCGAAATTTGCGAAAATTAGGTACTCGCGAAAATTAAATCGTTTACAGTATTCTAAACCACCAGAGGGGTCCCGTATCCTTCAAATGCAGTGTGTTCACGAGACGCATATAGGGTCCGTGGTAGGGATGCGTTTTGCTCGTGATGCACGGTTCGGCGATTCTCGCCGGAAAAATCGGTGTCAGTTTTAGATGCGGAGCATCTCTTGCTCGGGTCTATGTTCCGCGGCGTCGGCGTTGTAGTCGGCACTCGAACTACGCACGCGCAACTCTCCTCCTTCCCTCTCTCCAACAGCTGCGCGTTACTCTCTCCGCTCTCTCTCTCTCTCTACCAGTTGCGTGCACTGCGCGTGCGTTCGCTTCTCCTCACACCGCGCGCGCACGCGCAACTCTCCTCCTCTAGTCTCCTCTCCTTCAAGTGTGAAAAAAAATAAACGGCGAGCGGCGAGCGTTCCAAGTTTCTCTGCCGCGAGCCGCGACGAAGGCTCGCGTAGGGGGTAACGCTAGGGCAGTCGGTGGCGCCATCTCTCGACGTCAGCACGCAACTGACTCTTTCCTCAGAACCAACACGATGCTCCGCATCACCCCATGGTTCCCCTCGGGAAGATGGTGTAATTTTTTTTTCTCCGACCATAAACAAACCAGGGCTTGTGTCTCAACGTTTATGCTCGGAGCCATGGGACCTGTTCTTGGTATTTGACCATTTGGCCTCCTGGCGAGGGTGGCTTTACCCGTCCGATAGGGGTAGTGTGCGTAGGGTCCTGTACCCAATGGGATCCCAACTAGACCCTGATTGGATGGGAGAGGTTTGGCACTCTGTCATAACCCATGTCCGGACAGAAAATTGTTGTCTAAACGGGCCCAAGTGGCCCAGTAGTTCTCTTCTGCGGTTTGCCCCGCTACGATCTGTCGTGTGCGGCAGCCCCTGCTCTGCGGCTTAGCCACCGTCCTCACAGTACGACGGAGGACACTTGACGCCGAGGCGTCCGTTTTGTAACTTAACTCAATAAGCCGTACGTGGCAGTTAGTTACTGTGGTTACATTGTTTTTTACCGTTTAACTACACAATCCGTGCGAAGCGGTTGCTTACAGTTCTCATACCTTTGCAGCGTTTACCTGTGTTTTTTTTTTCACAGTAAAGTTTTATTTGCTGTATTTATTACAACTTCGCTTTCAAGTCCGTTATCTTTCCGCCATCGGCTGCAACACGAAGAAGCAAAAAGTACTCTTCAACTCCAGCCAGCATCCGGTCCAATCTTCCACGATCCCCCCCCCCCCCCCCCCCCCGGTCCTTGGCTATAAACACCCTTCAAGGTGCCCATCGAGGTTACGCGGTAGAAAACAACCTGATCTCTACTCTGACCTAAAAAGACAACAAGCAGCATTTTATTACACACTTGCTGTCACAATTTGAGCCGTGTTCGATGGTTTATTTCAACATATATACCCCAAAAATGGTCACGCGTCCACTTACAACAGCTGTGATACTTATTGTCTAGAGTAACGAAGTGATTATAAGCAATAATTATCACGCCTCCTACAATCTACAACGAGCTCGACGCCAGGGGGCTAGTTTATTTTGAACAATTGGATGCGACGGCGATGGGATTGATCCAAGCCGGAATATAATTCAGTGCGACCCGGTAGCAAAGTACTCTCACGCAAATGAGCACGGACACGGGGATAAAAGCGAAGTGCCTTCAATCCTGTTATCAGTGAACCGCTTGCGACAGCGAAGTGGTGGCTGGGCTCACCCCGTAGTGAATACTAATTCGAAAGAACCTATATGCACCCCACTCTCTAGCCGTGTTTACGTTGCACTGGAATCGTGACAGTTCATGTGTACTCAACTTTTATCTACATTATTGAATATTTTGTGAAATACGAGAGGCGTTCATAAAGTTCGTATTATCGTCACGAAGGAACAGATATTCAGCAATCACACTCGAGTAGGAGTTGAGACTTTCTCTACATGTTCGCCACCAAAAGTTACCCACTTTTTTCGGAGGCCAATGTTATACAACTCCTCGTTTTGAGTGTTCAGAAATTGCTCCATTTCAGCAACCCGTTGGCCGCCGTCCTTGAAATGTTTTCCTCTTATTTAGCCACACTGGAAGCGTCTGCGCCATCTAAACAAAGTGTCACAAACTGGGGCGTTGTCCCCTAACAACGCTCCCAGATTGGAATGAATATCCTTGGCATTGCTTCCCTTCAAATGAAAAAAAGAAAAAACGGGTCACTGCATGTGCTTGGCACCGACAGGCGATGCCATTTTTGTTTCGACTCCCTAGCGGCGTTTCGAGCTACTATAGCATGCGATGTTTATACTGTGCGGAAACTAGGGAGACGCGCGCTCATGTTGATGCCTGTATTGTTTTGTTGTTGTTTTTTTTCATTTTTTTGTGCCGATAATACGAGCTTTATAAACGCCCCTCGTATTAAGTTTCCTTACCCTGTTACTTCTTTATACGCGATCAGTTCTTTCAAGGTTTCTGCCCTCTTCGATTTGAACTGCATCTGCATTTCAGACCTGAGTGCGTGACGTTTCACTTCTGTGATTCTAGCTGTCAGGTCAGCTTAGGGTAGGCAAGGGAAAAGTGTGACTAAAACAAGGTGCTGTATTGTCCAAAGAACCTTGGACATCAAGTAGTTGTTTGTTTTAGATACTTAGGGCAAACATAAACCCTGGTTTATTCGAAAGGCTCTAAGTCTCCGTGTGTGAAAACAAGGTTACAGCGCTTTTCATGGAGAAATCAATTCAGAATAATTAAGCGACGCGCTTTAAAGCATCTGACTTCCCATTGTGAGAAACAGAAAATTGTCGCTTTGACTCAGTATAAATTTGCGCATCCAGGTTGAACGTAGAAAATACTGAAACATTAGCGTTTTAATCCGTCCTATTGCACCGATATGTGTTGCTTACTGTAATATCGTCAATGCAAGCAGAAGCATAAGTTAATGCATGCGTCGTGCCGTATTTAATATAAAGTCTTTTTTTTTAAATTAGATACAAGAATGTTAGCCTACACCTATGTACTGATTTACTTTCGAATATAAATATAAAAAATGAAAAAAAATACAATAATACAGGTTAAGTTCAACTTTAAAAATGCACATGGCACCTGGAAAGGGGCATTCACACAACCAGCAGACAACGGCATAAATACCGTGCAAATATAAAGAAAAATAAAAAAGACGAATTTCGCTGCCATCCAGAACAGGACACTCTTTTGATTCATCTTCTTAGAGTGTTCGACGTCCGAAGCTAAAGCCCCTACGCTGTCGACTGGTCCGCGCTGAGCCCCATCATGCGCGAAGAGGTTGAAAGCGCATTAGAGCAGAAAAGACTCTCGTTTGACGTTGGAGCCTTTGAGCGAAGACCGGATTTTGATGTGACCCGTCTTGAATCCCAGATAAGGAATTGTTAAAATTTCCCTGACGGGTGACAATACGTAAATTGCACGAGTTTTTGATGCTCGATCCTCCTAACACTTTCAACTAATGCGAGTTTAAATAAGTGTGGGTATAGAAATTTCGCATTCTATATATCACTGGCGTCGAGACGTACTTATGTATAAGAGGTGGAGAGCATCTGCCATTTATTTATTGACGTTTTGAGTTAAATTTGTATTTAGATTTATAGCATCCTCTCGTGATGTTAAATGTTATTAACGAGTCTTTTTTTTTCTGTATTACTTTAATAATGTTTCACGTAGAAAGAAACGCGTTACCTTTAATCTTCCAATCAATGATGGATTTAATGTCTTCCTCTTTATCTTGTGCAGAAATGATAAAGTGTTAATGCTTCTATTTTATTTTATTTTTAATATACAACCAATCTTCATGGCGCTGTGATTATAAGCACTATCGCCTCCGAGCTAAATAGGTGATGTAAAGAGAGGAGACAGTTTTGTTCCCATTGTGCGTACGGCATTCAGAGAAGAAAGGAAACGCTAAATCTTGAAACACATGTGAGCGAAAATCGCGTCGCGTTGCAACCCCAAGTCGCGTAACCATAGCACCCACCGCCGAAGCTCTGACGTGGCCGAATGCCCCGACGCCACGTTACAGCATCAGCGACGATTGCTTTGGTTACCCCTCAAAGCGCAGAGACGTGACGCGGTTTTTGTTCACATGTGCTTTACGCTTCAGCAAAGACAAAACAAAAATATTTTAGGTCGTGTGCTGTGCGTGTTAGCCGGCAGTATTTAGGGTAGGTGACCTCATATACCATTCGGCCGGTTTTTTATGTCAATTTCATTTTCTTTCCTCTTCCATTTCTCCTTCTTTCATCGTCTTTCACACCTCAACAGAGCGAAACCAAATACTTTACTACAGTCGCCGTAAAGTTTAAAAATGCATGCGCGTCGCACTGTCCACGGTGTCGCGCTTTCGCGCTGGGGCGAGAGAGAGGGCTGCAACCGACACACCGAGATACCGGATTCCACAAGACAGCAGAAACGGCTGCCTCCCCTGTCTCGAAGGCTGTCTCTGACGTTAGATGCTGACAGCCACTCCTCCCAATTTGAAGGGCAAACCTCCGTGGCTCTGCGCGTCCACCAGTCTTTACTACGCAAAAGCTGGTAGAATACTGCGGAGTAAGTTGAATGTCGTCGCGAAGTATTTGGTACGACTTTGGGTGCTGCTCATTAACGATTGCAGGAATATGATGTCCATAAACGATAACTTTGAATAAAAATAAATAAACGCGGTAGAAGGGTCACGTTTTGTTAGTTCACTCTTTTTTTTTTCGCCTTTCACTTTTTTAACGTTCTTTTTGATTTCCCGTTCACCGCACTGGACCTAGTTTTGTCTCACGCGATGCATCATTTATTTTGGTGCACGTCGCTGTCATGCACGTTCCCTGGTGTTAGACCGAAAATTAAGCGGTCTCTTAATGAGGTGAGCCGGTGATAGAAAACGCAAAAATGCGACGAGCGCCGTAACAACCCATTTTCGGCGCTGCCTGATTGAATCCATCAGATCGTACCATCGGCTGCGGATGTAGTTCATATTTAACAGAATATAGCTTCAAGGGAAAAACGATATAGAAACGTAAATAATCTTTACGTTATATCTAGGGTTCCGTGTTTTTGGATAAATCCGAGAAACGCTGATGAAACACCCACCGGTAATAGTTTTGGTAATTCGGATTTATCCGATAAACTCCGAAGCTAGATGTGCATCCCCCCCCCCCCCCCCTAAAAGAACAAAATACCGCATTTTGCATTTTGATTAGAGTAGGGTCAATCGTTCTGAAAAAATGCCACAATAATTATCTTTCAAATCTCGAACCATTGTCAAAAAGGGTCTTATCGCAATTTCTCGTCAAGGTTCATTCGGGACAACAGGTCATTGTAAATTCGGGTCACGACAAGAGCCACTGTTTTAGTTTTCTGCTTGGTCCATACTATATGCGCTTTAGAGGAAGGAGAGATTGTGTTTTTGTAATGGTGAAAGATATGGACCATAGAGATTGCATAAAATTGGAAAGTGGGGAAGTTCAAACTTCTCGATTACATACTTAAAGCCTGACCTACTAAACGTTTTTCCGCGCGTAAAAAAATCCTCCTCGCCACGCTTCCCTTTTCCCCCTCTCCCAGATGGCGGGGGGACTCCTTTTGTTGCTGCATCTTGGGGCTGGATTATTATTATTAATTATTATTAAGCCGGGATAAGCTCCCGGCTTAACTAGCCCTAAGATAGAGCAACAGAAGGAGTCCCGCCTTCATCCAGATACCAGGAAGAGAGGAGAAAAGAGGAAGGGTGGCGAAGAGGATACGGGAAATTATTTTGTACGTCGGTCTTTAACCACTACAATTTCAAGAAATCTTTCATCACTCCAATTTGTAAAAAAAGGTATCCTGCTAAATTATTTAAAGCATTCATCAAAAATTTCTACCGTCCATTAACACATTAGCCATAGCCAGCAGCCCGCATATTTAGAATACTGCAAGTAACTTACCTCGTGCAGCCCCGCGATAGATTGATGGAAGAGGATGAGATGATTACGGCTTCCCCGCGACTTGCTCCAGGCGTTTATTGATTTTAAGGTATTGATGTTTATCGAGGCAACACTTGTGCGCAACTTATGTCGTGGGACAAATTAGTATTGTTCGATGAAAATGGCTCCAACGCGAAATCCAGCTTAAGAAATATTATTTGATACAAGCGTTTGATTTTTTTATCCGGAATACGTTTACATGCGGATATTCTTAATTTATTTATTAATTTATTTTGTTTTAACAGGAAACACGGCGTAATTACACTTTGGATTTCGCAGAATTGGGAATGAAACAAAAATAAACTCCTAAAAACTCAAAGTTTTTTTAAACTCCAAAGTTTCGGCAAAAAAATAAACTCCAAAAAACACCCTCCGAATTTGACAAAAAATAAACTCCGAAATCACGGAACCCCGGCTATCTCTTACCATAAATTACCATATCGACTTTTTGAATCGTGGTGGTTCCTTATAAAAAAAACATCAGAAGTTTAGGGGATTTTTGTTTTATTTTATCTGGCCAAACCAATGTAGCAATCAATATCTTGTTTTCAACGACGATCAGGATGCGCAAGTGCAAAATGGGCCATAGCTTCGGCTTTTTTTTATTGCTCGACTTGTGTGAAATTGTTATGACTGTTGTTAAATTAGTCTGGCTAAGGTGAACTGTTTTTTTTTTTTTTTTTTTTTTAAGAAACTTCCAAGACCCGAGAAGAAAACATAATGCCGATGGCGTCTAACTTTCAGAACTTACTTCGTGCCAGACCAATCGCTATTTCGAAGGCGGGTCTGTTCGTATTTTAAGGCACTATAACAACCTATGGATATTAAAATCAAATAATTTCTTAATTACTTCTCCTTGCGCTATGTCTGCTCTTTACGTAAGCATCGGTGCGTGTTAATTAGCTTCGTAGTTTACCTATTTTATCGTCCTTCCTATGCGGAGAGCAAGCCGTCTGCTTCTTTTGCAGGAGTTAGGGTGACGTGAGAACGATGCCAAGCTCTGATTGAAACGACAGCTGGTAAACTTCAATGCTAGATGCCTTGAGGTCTACCCACTATTTGTTTTCATCAACGAATGAGAGGTCGGCGTACTGACATCATCGTAACCCCTGTGCAAGGAGCAGTCGAAATTGCGCTCTCCATAACGCTGTTTCTGCATGACAGTGACATTTTTTGCTGCACATTTAGCACGAGTACCTTGAATTCGTTTCTTGCGTGACAGCACGCAAGCTCCGATAAGATAACCCGACTACAGACGCCGGTGAGCACAGCTGGTTCATAGGTATTTTGTACAGAATGCGACAATCATCGTAGAATCAACACCGCTGCTTGGGATACGCTATTTGAAAGACCAGTATAAGTCTCCCTCTTATCTTATTATCACTCCAGTAGCCAATAATATTGCGGCTTTAGCTGATAAGAACGTCAAATAATGATTCACGAGGCGGGAACATAGGAAGTCAGACCCTGTTTTTTTTTTTTTTTTTATGCTGCTTGCGGTTAAAGATTCAATGAAAATCAAACTCCATGCAGTGGATAAAGGACTTAGTGCTTTTGAGTGTAGGCTTAGAGCTCAACATAAAACTTAAATTCGTACTTAATATGATCCTGACCTGACTCGACATAAACCTGAAATAAATTAAAAAAAAAAAAAAACAATTCAAGGGACCTATCCCAAGGCTTCCTACATTTTGGGGGCCACCTAATGCTCACATATTCTGACTCCTTCGCTAAAGTGCATTTTCGTTAATTTTACATGCGTTTAAAAAATTTCTTCAGTATATAGCATAGTGTATTACATCTGCAAACTCTAAAGTAGATTAAAAATATACAAGAGAAGCAGCTATACACTACATCACTCTATCTTTCAAAGACAATGTCCTTTACGGTTTGTCGGGAAACAAGAAAAAACTGTTCAGTGCCACAAAAGTAACCCATGTCAGAAGTAGCTTACGGAGCTTCATTCCGAAAAGAGCTCGAACAAACAAGAACAATACTAGAACGCAGCGCTTTAACAACTGCAGCAATCTTTTCATTCGAAGCGCCGAGCCGCCCGGCTTTCAGAATATCGCCAGAATGGCTACCCACCGAATGATTCTTGTTGTCTGTTTAGCGCCTTCTTGGATGCGCTTGGTAAATTTCGAAGTTGAAAGAGCGGTGCAATTTTCGCTGAGCACCACAAATTTACTTCTTCTGCGGAGCTGCTCGTCTCCCGCGCACTCCGCAGGTGTGCTCCGAAAAACGAGTCGCAAAGAAACAAAGCCGAAAGATAAAGGAAGGCTTCTCAACAGGAGTAAGAGGGATTCTCTAACGCCGCGGAGTGGCCTCTAGCTACCGTGCACACGTTCGCAGAGTAATACAAGCGCGCTGGCATAAAGTATTCGGAAACTCCTGGAGAAAACAGCGACCGCTGAGTTGTCACTTTCGCCGGCGCCTGCAGCTCCAGCGCAAAAAGAAAGGCCGCATTCTAGGGAATCGCGTCTTTTGGTGCTTGCTAAGACGTGATGCGAATGCAGCACGCGACGGTACTGGGTGGCTCGGGTTGTGCGCAAGCGCTGAACTGCTGAACAAACTGCCAAAGAGACGAATAAGAAAATTAAAAGAAAACCAAAAGAAACACGGTTAGCCGAACAAGCGAATTTTGATTTGTATCGCGTTTTTCTTTCTTAACTGTAAGGCTGTCATCAGCGCTACTATTGTTATGGAATGTGTTTATCGTGGACGTCGACGTATAATACAGCCTTGTCTCGTTTATATGGACCCCGCTACTATGGATACTCCCTTATATGGAACACCATCTTCGAGGACAAACTGGAAAAATACATGCATTTTTGTGTCGTTATTATGGACAACTCATATTATGGACGATTGTTTTTGGGGGACGAGGATGTCCTTAGGAACGAGACATCACGGTAGTTATACTTGCAATGAGAGTGTTTTTGGTAGAAAAACCATCATGGTGCATGACCCATTTCGGTCAGTGCAAGATCTCTATTACTTTTCCCATTGAAATCGAAACATACAGCGCGACTTCAAAAAACCTGCTTGATCACAACCTTCGCAGATGCGTGCGAAGCCGGCCATGTAAAAAGGCTTATAGGACACCGCTTTCCAAGCGTGGAGGCAGGGATTCCTCTGCATTACGTCTGCGAAAGGGCTTAGACTCCGGAAAACGGGCGCTTTAGCGAGATGAGATCATCGATTCCGAGCAGCGTGCACCCGCTGCTGCCACGGATCCTTCGCTTTGGAAAGATTGGTGGGGGAGGCTTTCCGCCGTCTCGGCGGGCAAGAGGAGCTGAACGTACTCCTGAGAACACGTTAAAGTTTAGCGCTGCAAACACAGATGGCTATGAAAACACGCAGGCGAAGCATCGAACACTCTTCGCACCGGTCGAATTTCTCAGTAGTGGTCTCGCGCTAAGGGAACACGCGGAGGAAGGATTTCGCGGCGAAACCTTCCGCTGCTCATCGAACGAGGACCTCTCGCCTGCTCGGGAGACGCGCATAAGACACCGACGCCTCTGAAGACCGCCGATCGGCTTTGCAGTGAACGTGTCATAACGATAACGAAAGCGTAGAAAGACTCGCGAACGAAAAGTGCGTGTCCATTGAGATAGTATGTTGGAGGACGTGCGACCTTTCTTTGCGGATAAACCCCTTGGAATTTGGAAATGGTTCGCGCCCAGGTGGACGCATTCAGAACGCGGTCTGTCTATTCATAGCCTGCTCTATACTGACAAAGCTTGGCAGATCGCCACGAGAAGTGGCCGTCGAAATTAAAAAGGTAGAGCTGCAGACAACGAATGAAAGGAGAGTCACGTGACGGGCGTCCCGCTGCGGCGAGACGCTGGAACACACTTCTCCCGAGCGATGGAATGTCCGCTCAAACTTCTCGCGTTCCTCACGCTACCACTTCTTTTCTCGTCGGGTTTGCAAACCATGGTTCGGGTCCTCGTCGCTGCAAAAGCTGTCCACTGACGTCCAGGTTCCCCGAGAAATGCTGTGCGCTACAAGATTCTCGCGCTCCAAATCTGCGACCGGGCACTGTATGGCTCCGTCGTCGAACTGCCAGGCTTTTTTAGTAAAGAAGAGGCTATCGTCTATTAAAAGTGAGCGTTGTGTCAGATCGTAGAGCATTCTCGGATATTGTGTTTCGCACGAGAGAGGACAAGAACCGACAAAATGTGCGCAAATTGGCCTAGACAAAAAGGAAAGTATTTTGGGTTATATGGATTTTTTAAAGATTACCGATATTGCAGTTATAGGCAATGCTACATAAGGGAAGTCAAATTAATATAAAGGTATTATCGATCGTAAATTCGGCTGTAAATATATAAAAATTAAAGACGTTCATAAATCTCTGTAATGCGAAATTAGACAGCAACTCTTGAGGAGGGAGAGGGTAGGGTACGAAGTTCTCCCCTCCTCCTCCTCATCTCCTCCTCTCCCCTTCTCCTCCTTACCTTCCCCTCCTCCTTCTCCTCCCCTATACCCTCCTCTCCTCCCACAGTTTCCCCTCTAAACTTAGCCGGAAAAAGAACGTCACGTGACCTCAAAACCAATTCAGTTTCCCCGCTAAATTTAGCGATTAAAATGACGTATCGGAACTCTGTGTCACGCCACCCATGAACAAATTCAGTTTCTCCGCTAGATTTTGCGGGAAAATTGACTTGACGTGATCTCAACACCAATTCAATCTCACGCTAAATTTAGCGGAGCGGTTACGCCGACGGCGACGGCAACGCCGCCAAACTCGGAAACGGGCGCCTACGAGCTGGGCTCTAAAACTGAAATATTTCTTCAGTTTTGAAAATAAAACCAATCTACAACGTAAGACGTAAGAAATATTGAAACATTCGATGGTCAATACGTCAGAAATTCCGTCTTCTTTTATCATGAAGCAAACATCTACTTGCTCAAATACTAACATTGATAACTCTCGCTGCCCCTTTGAAGCATCCATAAATGTCTGAAGGAAACCTGAGCAAACAATCTACTAAAACATTTTAATATTCAAACAAGTACCTCGGTACTCCTGTCACGCGCTCATTTCACACGGCGCTTATGTCGGACGCCTTCGGTCGAACGAAGAATTAGCTGGGGTCGGATTCTATGTGCACCCCTCGACATGAGCTCGTTCTGCAATTTTTCAAAGGCCACATCATAATTAATCCGACTTGAAATTTCCGCGAGTCAGAGATTATGGTGCCCGCACGTGACATTTTGCGTTCTGACGGTAATATAGACTTTTAGCGTATCATTTTCAAAGGCCCGCTACCGCTACGATCGCACGCTTCAGAGCATGCATCGAAGTGACAGCGCGAGCTCCCGCTACAAAAAGCATGGCCTGAAATTACGATCTAATGAAACTCTTTACAAGGGATCTGAGCAAACCGTTGCCGTGCTCTGCGTATCGCACTACCGGAGCCTTTGAAGCATGCTTTTAAGCGCGCACCCCGCGGTAACGGTACCACCCGGGCGCGCGCTTAAAAGCATGCTTCAAAGGGTCCGGTAGTGGGGTACGCAGAGCATGGCAACGTCCACAGCCCAGTTCTCTGCGTTCAGTGCGCAGAGGACGCTAAGAAACTTGGGCGAAGAAAAAGATGTGTTAATTTTGAATTTGATTTATTTTTAATAATATTTTGTTCCTACGAAGTAGCCTGACGAAATAATCTGTTATTTTTTTTTCTCTAAATGAAACAATAAATAATTTAAAAAGAGCGTCCTTGACAAAGCGGGCGGCGTATCTTGCGCTTCCGAATTCAAATTTGTAGGCGTCCGAATTAAACGACGGGGAATATAGGCACACGCTGTTTGTACCCGAGCATTGTGGGGTGAAACCGGCAGGCGGGAATGCGAATAGTGAGCAGCCCTGTCTGTCTATGCTAGATCGCAAACTCAACGATGAAGTTAACTCAATCGGTCGCTGATTGGCTGCCCTTTTGGTCACGTGATGTGACGTTGCGATTGAGTTTTTCCCTAAGGATTCCGATGGAGTTCGAGCTATGCTGGTGAAATAATAAAGTTTGCCGTGACGTCAAAATGTCGTCACGATTGAGTTTGGCGATGGAGATAACTTTGTAGTAGTCAGGCAGCCAAAGTTGACAAAGTTAATGAAGATGGCGACGTTCACGCTCGCGGACGAGGCGAGCCAAATCGAGCTTTCACGGACCATGGCTACGTTTTTTATATGTTCGGTTCAAGGTTCGTCAGGGACGTAATCGGGGAATACTGTCCGACACTCGTTGGTGCTGACAGTTGCCGTGGAAGCTTGGCGGCGTCGCGAGGGGCCCGGTATGCTGACAGCCGAGCAGCAAGTGCTCTCAGCTTCTGCGTTGCTGGCGGCACATTTTGCTGCGACGAAGACATCACGGTGCGTCGGTGTGCTGCGTGTCGCGTTCTTTGGATGTTACAGAGGCGATAATCGATAACCCGGGGCTGAAGGTGGGTGGGCTTCGCGCGGAAAGGGAAGACGGAAAGACGACAACCAAGAAGTTCAGCGATGCGAATTCAGCGGTGATGTCGGTAAGTGCTCAATACGCTGTGTTCTAATACAGTCTGAATAGAACATTTTCTCAATGCGCTTGCATGAGAGCTCTCGGTAGAAAACGGGCGCCTCATTAAACGTGATGAGTGTCGTGACAGATCGTCGCACGCATTCAAACTACTCGTGATTGCATACGTATCATCCAAATGTCTCGGGCCTCAACGTCTGGAAATCGTTCAGCTGCAGCACGTTGTGTACGTTTTCACTTTATCATTGCAGGTTCCAACTGATGTAGTATCTTGTTTTTTTGCTTGTGTTGTCTGAAACGTTTCTGCTGCTTTTCTGTCACACGGGGTAGAGTGCCTCGTCAAGCTGCAAGCCATGCAGCTTGAGGTTTGACATTATTTGCCCCATCTCCCACCTTTGTATACAAAGGAAAATGAAGAGATTATAAACTCAACTGACGCTGCACCTCTTTGCTCAGAAGGCATAATTTTGGGTATTGTGCAAGGCAAGTGGAATACCTCCACTTTTTTTCAACTATTTGTATTATTACATTTTAGGCTTTTGGGGATGCTATGTAACTACACTAGCTCCAAGTAGAGGCTGCATTAACATATTGAATCTTTATCTAGTCTTGATGTGCTTTTGGACAACTGAAAGGGTTATGAAACATTCATGACAGATACCGTCTCACTGTTGTGTGCAGGTGACAGCGACAAAACCCTGAAGCCATGCTTGCACACCAATTCCTCGCAACCCCAATGGATGCTGTGCTGTCCCGAGGCCAAGCCTAACAAAAAGCATTGCTTAAGATTCTGTTGTAGAGCAGTGAATAGGATGCTCAAAAGCAGGTTCCAGTGGTTGCAAAGGTACTGGGCACAGCAACATCATTTGACTTTCTGCACAATGCGGGCTTGTATAGCTCTATTTCGGAGCCTCCCCCTTGAGCCCTAAGAGTCCGACCCCGAGGACGGCGTAAGCGAAACGCCGAGGCACTAAAACCGAGAGAATAAAAGGTGGCCTCCTCATGAGTGGCATCTTGTTTCCATTGTCTCTAACAGTATATTGTTCCAAGCATCGAGGAAGAAAAGGTGAAGAATTAACTTTGGTTGCTGGTATCTGGACGATTGGACTTGCACCGCCGTATCACCGTTAATCGTGAAATTTCTGGTTCCCTGTATATGAAACATACATCGACATCAGAAGTCGAGATACGAGTCTCAGCACATAAACACTAGCACCAAGGTTTCTTGACCCGAAATTTGTATTATATGTATGACAATTTTGTCGGGTATGACCAAGGTAGTGCTGCAAATCTTTT
Organism: Ixodes persulcatus; assembly: GCA_013358835.2. Classification (NCBI taxonomy): domain Eukaryota; kingdom Metazoa; phylum Arthropoda; class Arachnida; order Ixodida; family Ixodidae; genus Ixodes; species Ixodes persulcatus. The sequence continues at coordinate 33,374 of JABSTQ010003427.1, forward strand.
TTCCATGCTATACTGAAATCATGACAGACGCAAAATGGTGCCTAGGGAGCATGTTTTATTGTGGATGGAAATTCTGCATCCCCATGAGGTGCAGCACGAGTATGGTCAGTGAAGATGACTGCTGGGTATGTGTAGCTGCTTGTCCCTCCACAGCCTGCAGACAAAGTACACGAAAAGGGTGAATGCTTATAAAACATGCATTTTTAAAGACCAGGTTAGAGAAATTACATAGAACAAGAGAATCCCAGAGGTGTGGTGAGCGGTAGTGCATGGCATACCACTGCTTTTACCTTCCTTTAGAACTCTCATGCAGTGCTGGAAATAGCAAGAATGTGAGACTCCTGAAAGACATTTCGTTTATGCGAGCACCTTCCTAACCAAGGAAGTGCTCAGACCAGCACACTGATGCTGTGGATTTTCCAGTACAACATGCAACCTATGAGACAAGCAGACCTGAGCAATGAGCATCTAGCTTGATCTAATTACTTTGCAGTAGACAGGCTAATCACATAAAAAATGGAAAGGGAGAAGCTGGTGGAAATCACTCATTTCAAAACATAACACAAGGTCAGAAAATGACCTTGTGTTATGCTATAACTGTATTCAGAGTGCTGTATTCAGAGTGCTGTATTCACCTTCCTTTATGCTATAACTGTCTGTCTTAACTGATTTCCAATGACAAGCTAATTGTTGTTCCCCTCAATGTTATTGGTGCTGTGGAAGTCCAGCTCTTCCGTATTGCATTGGGCAAGCAACAAAGACTGTGAGCACGAGCTTCTCTGGATGTAACTGAATAAAGCAAGGATGAAGAAACTCGGCCTAGAATAACTTATTAGTGCCATATGACACAGGTTTTCTTTCCACGGTTCTCTAAGCAATGCTTGCCAGCCAATTTTAGACCTTGACTGCACTTCTCTACAACTAGGGCATTCATGCTGCGCTGTAGGGTGCCCAGCAGCATGTGCAATGCAACCAGCTGCTTCTGCTGAGTGGGCAAGAGGTCCTAAACAGTGCAGTTGGGGCAGTTCAGGCCCTCACCATCCAGGGTGGCAGTGTACAGCTGCAGCTGAAAAAGATTAGCACAAGTGACCCATGACCAGACTGGCAAAATCACGAGAGGCGGCGCTATTGTTCCCGAGCGCGCCGATAGCGAGTGCCAGTCACGTTTTATGTCTCAACGTGCAGGTGGCCGGCATAAAATCGAGAGATAAGACAGCTTTCGAAGTGCGGGCTTTAGGATGGCTTGCTTTTTTCCGACCACCACCGTGTGTCGTGATTTTGCCGCTCTGGTCGTCGGTCGCTTGTGCTTATCTTTTTCCGCAGCAGCTGTACCTGATGACTGGTGCACAGCTGACATGACACAGTTTCAGTAGCACGCATACATGGTTTGCAGATCATGTCATGTCAGTATAAAAGACACGGCTTTTGGGTACTTCCAAGGGCGCCGTGCTGGTGACCACCACTTGGTACATGTCAGATGCGGTTAATGGCAGAGGCTGCTCATATTGCCACGAGCGTCTCTGAGCAAGCGTGCCCGTGGCCGAATGGTTATTGTGCTTAGCTTACACACAAAGGGCTGAGGCACGATGCCTAGGTGGCCGCACATGCACCTTTTTGTTATTTCTGTAAATATTGCATCCTGGTAAATTCAAGAACTCCGTTGCTTGTTCAAAGTCGGAATGTTCTATGCACCGAATTTTCGACGCTGATTGTTCCAGAAGCCCACGCATGTACACGAGGGGCTCCGCGTGGCGATACAGAGAGAGTCTCGCTCTTGCGCTCGATCACGCTGCTCCGCCGACCTTCGATGCCACCTCTTTGTATTTTTGTTTTCGGCACAAGTTCGCCAAAATAAACGTTTAGTTTTTATTCATTCGTCACCTGATCGTCTGTCATTCGTGACATTTTGGTGAAGGTGCGGGACATTAACAAAAAGGTGCATGCGCGGCCAGAAATCGAACCTCGGCCCTTTTGTGGAAGCCAAGCACGAGAACCATTCGGCCACGAGCGCGCTTGCTCGGAGACGTGCGTGGCAATGTGTGCTAGTGCAGGCACTTGGGCTAGGCCTAGGCAGAAGTTTAAACCGTCAAGTGATGACGACAAAGTTTGTCCGCGTTTGTTTAATTCAGTATGCAGAAAATATTGCCTTGTATGGTGGCAAGAACCATCTGCTACTTACTCTCAACTGGACTGTGACAGCTTGTGATCTTTAGCCAAAGATGGAGGACTTGGATACCTGAGTGCAAAAAAATTAAGAGAAGTATGCAAAACTGCACGCCAATGATTTTGCCACTTCAACAGGCAATGCCCAGTCAGGTGCGTCCTGCTTCCACAGCCCTTTGCACAAAATATTTTTAGAAGTGGACTTTCTATATAAATAGCAGACACCTGTTTTGGGATTGGTGAGCCCAGTTTTGTCTTAATGTCATTCCCTTGTCAATTTCAGGGTGGTGGGTAGATGTGGTGTTGCCGGGTATGTTTGGTGGAAGCAGGCCGCTGTTGGGAAACAGGACCGGAGACACAGTCTTTTTGCAAACTGGCACTTAGTCTCATCCATTGGACCTGCTGTCTTGTTTGACACAAAACTCGAGTAACCATGTGTGGATTGCCTCTGCACCATGTGTACACTTAAGTTTTTGTGAGTCTTGCTGAGGTGTCACCTTGCTAGAAACATCATGTTTGGACCAACAGCCACCTTGGGAGCTACCGACCAGGCACAATATGTTAATGACAGCTTCTTCTGCCTTTCTCGTAGTTATGCACACTGCAGGTCATGTTCACATATTTGTGCAATTGCTGAGATGGATACAAAAGCTGCCACTTTGGGCCATTGGAGCCAGCACAGTTCACCATGATCACAGTGTAGCAAAGCTGAAACCACGGACCATCAGTGGCCACCAGCATGAAACTACCGACGGCACTCATGCATAATACATGTTCTAACATAGGTTTAAACCACGTATCATGAAGATGAATCCAGACTGTTTTTTATACCTACCATTGGTGGTGGTGGAGCTGCCATCTGTGCTGGGTCCTCACTAGCACCTTTGGCCACAGCAGATGAGTCCTGCATAATCCAATTAAACACAAGTTAACGCACAACAAATGGACAGCTTTTCTGGTTATGCGTTGATGTAATGCATCATTGCCTGCACCTTAGGTATCGGAGTGCCTCATGCACAGGTCTAGGGGAATTGACCCGCGAGCTTGAGCGCTACGATCCAAGCTTTCGAAGAAACATTACGAGGCAGCACACTCGTGCAAAGTCAATAAGACCATAAACACGGTGTCTGTTCACTACCAGTAGGCAGTTTTAACAGACCGTTACCGTGTTCTGCGCTGGCCACGGTACGGCTGGTAAGGCTTTAGGCGCGCGCTGAAGAGCATGTTTCAAAGTTACAGCGCGAGCTCCCAGTAGCAATTCCGCTGCGCACGGCAACGCTACGCTAAAACCGCCCATTGCGATTCCCAGCACTTACCGACACTGCAGCCGAGACGGCGTGTGGGGACGGACGAGGCGCGTCCGCCCTCGAAATCATGCGCCTTCTTCCGCGTCCTTGCGAGGAATCTTCTCGTTGGGGCCAGCATTCTGTCCTACTCCCCGAGTTCAGCGACGACACTTGGTTCACGTCTTCCACTGGACTGCCGTGTGGCAATCGCTACGTGACAACCTTTGAAAAAGCCCGACTGTAGAGCAAAACTTCCAAAAATGAGGCAAATCTCCGTACGGACACACGAGCAGAGGTCGGCATTTTAGGTCGCCCTCATTCACCCCCACAGCCACACTCACGTCAGCCCCTCACTCACCCTCACCCTCACAGCTACACTCACCCTCAGCCCCTCACTCACCCTCACACTCACACTCACCTTCAGCCCTTCACTCACCCTCACGCACTCACCGCCCTCACACCCCTCACGCACTGATGGCCCTCACGCCCCTCACGCACTCACAGCCCTCACGCCCCTCACGCACTCACCGCCCTCATGGCTCTCACACCCCTCACGCCCTCACAGCCCTCACGCCCCTCACGCACTTATGGCCCTCACGCCCCTCACCGCCCTCACACCCCTCACGCCCTCACAGCCCTCACGCCCCTCACGCACTCACCGCCCTCACGGCCCTCACACCCTCACAGCCCTCACGCCCCTCACGCACTCATGGCCCTCACGCCCCTCACGACCTCACGGTCCTCACTCACCCTCACCTCACCTGTGAGGATGAGGGTGAGTGAGTGCCCTCATGAGTGAGGTTTGCCAAGGTATGATTGTAGGAAGCAGGCCCTGCCGTCTTCGTTGGCGGCGGCTCCAGCGCTCCTCGGGGTCTTTGGAAATGTGTCAGCCACGTCGGGTCCCCGTGCCGGGAGCGGTGTTGTGAAGCCTCGCTCGCCAGCTCGTGGGTCCGCTCGTTGCCGGGGTGCCCATCGTGTCCCAGGATCCATCGTATCGTTACGGCGGTCCCGTCGTCTCTTTGTAGGGTCGTGCAAGTATTCTTGATGGCTTGCGCGGCGCTGTTTCGTTGGCGGAACGATAAGGCGCTTAAGGGCCTCGGAGTAAAGCCCCTCGATGTGCTTTTTGTTACATGTGAATATTGTCACGAATGACGAGGTGACAAACAAGGAATAACTGAGGAAACTGAAACGTTTACTGGGGGCGAACTTGTGCCCAAAAATAAGAAAAGGAAAAAACGAGAACAACAGAAGAGAACAGAGCGTCGCGGGCGTCGAAGGCGGCGTAGCAGCAGAGTCGAACGCTTGGGCGAGACTGAGTCCGGCTGGTTACGCGGAGCCCCTTTTGTGCACGCGTGGGCTTCTGGAACATTCGGCCTGGAACATTCGGCGCGCAGAACATTCTAACCTAGAACGAGCAACACTGTTCTCGAAATTACCAGAAATCTAAATTGGAAGAATAAATAAAAGACGCGGCGCTCCCAGGGATCGAACTCTGGGCTTTCTGCGTGGAAGGCACGCGCGATAACCGTTAGGCCACGAGCGCGCTGCCTACTTAGTCAGCTGCGCTCGCGGCAATATCATATAGGGACTTCACTTCAGTGCAGCCTGTGAACAGGTGGATTTGTATATTTTTCAGCAGATGTAGCTCTGATAGCGATACGCGCTACATCGACAACTGACAACTGTGTTTGCGCCCGCATCCTATCGTTATCGGAGTACGAACACAATCTACTGAAACCCTGTACTGTCAAGAGTATACTATTATAAAACTATCAATAGTATGCGATCGTTGGTTGACTGTCGGTACATATGTATAAGCTAGTATTAATACATCCGAAGCCGAGTACCGTAAAAACTATCGATGACACTATCGATGGCCGACTACCGAAAAAAGATCGATTGCGTGCTATCGGCACTCAAATTTTGAAAAGTATTGATACTGTACCATTGATAATAGATTTTAGTAACGTTGGTAATAGTAATTGAAAATGTAAAATATTTCCTGGGTTGCCAAAGGCGACCCAGGAAATATTCCAAAGCTTATAAGACTTCAGGACGGGAGCCTTCAGCAGGTTTATCAAGGAACAATAAAAACAAAACATTAAAAAACTATAGAAAGGCGATACACATACGGTTGAACAAATAATGACAGTAAATCATCGAGAAACTATCAATAGTGTACTTCTGGAAAGCTATCGAGAGCACTTTCGAAAAACTATCAACAGTATACTTCTGAAGAACTATCGGTAGTACTTTCAAAAAACTATATTGAGAGTATACTTCTGAAAGAGGATCTAAGTTACATTATCAAAAAGCTTTTGAAAGTGCTATCAATAGTCGACTATCGTAAAACTATAAATAGTACTATCGATAGTTGACTATCAAAAAACTATCGATTTTATTTATTTATTCACAATACCTTACAGGCTCTTTTCCAGAGCATTGAGTAAGGGGGGTATTATACATAATTTCACAAAAGAAAATAGAACAAACGCACATACAGTCTCACACAAAGTTGTCATGTAGGCACAGCATACAATGAAAACCCAGCTAAGTACAATTTAGAAAAAAGAAAACAATAACAAAAAACACTGGACTGATATAAAAAGTTGTCAAGTTACACAGAAACAGTTAAGCGAAAGCGCATTGCTTAGAAAATAAGATTCAAGTTTAGCACGGAACAGTGAGGTCTCGGTAATGGTGACTATGGATTCGGGAAGGTCGTTCCATGCGCGGATGCCACGTGGTACAACTGAGTTAATAAACGCGTTGGTTGACCCAGTGAGGTGTTGAAAACTTTTACTGTTAGTGGTTCGATGAGATGATCTGTTAGGGGGTTTAAGGAAAGTAACGCTTGAAAAACGATTGTTATAATAGAACTTGTGAATTAGGCACAGAGTAAAAATGGTTCGACGTACTTCGAGCAATGGCAGGGAACATTGATGTTTTAGGAGAGAGACACTCATGCTATATGAATAGGAAGATGTTATAAAGCGTGCTGCTCGAGTCTGGACTTTTTCAATGTGTGCGGTTAGGTATTTCTGATGAGGGCTCCAAATCGCGGCAGCGTATTCGAGTTTAGGACGGACATATGTTTCGTAAGCGAGTTTGCGGAGATGGTTAGGGGCCGCTTTTAAGTTACATTTAATATAACCGAGCGTTTTAGATGCGTCAGCGGTCACAGAGTTAATATGGGTGACCCATGAAAGGTTAGATGTAAAATGGACACCAAGATACTTGTAGGATGAACATACGCTAAGGGATGAAGTGCCTAATGTGTATGGGAACTGTGAAAGAGATCGTTTGCGAGTGAAGTTCATTACTTGGCATTTGGATTTATTTAGTGTCATTAGCCATTCTTCGCACCAGTTGTTAATGCGATCAAGATCATGCTGGAGTAGTACGTGGTCATCTGGAGTGTTTATTTTTCTGTACAAGACACAGTCATCCGCAAACAAACGCACATTAGAAAACAATGCATTTGGGAGGTCGTTTATATAGATAAGAAATAACAAAGGACCCAAGACGCTGCCTTGCGGAACGCCAGAGGTTACATTAGTAATGTCAGACTGAAAATCACCACAGACAGTATACTGAGAGCGAAACGACAGAATGTTGCGAATCCATGAGAGGGTTAAAGAATCAAGATTAAGTGACGAAAGCTTAGACAAAAGGCGACAGTGGGGAACGCGGTCGAATGCTTTAGAAAAGTCCAGAAATATTGCATCGGTTTGAGAGTTAGAGTACATGTTAAGATGTAGGTCATGGGTGAATTCAAGCAGTTGTGCTTCACAGGAAAGGCCTTTACGAAAACCATACTGATGTTTATAAAAAAATTTGTTAGACTCAAGATACGATGCAACATGTGAAAAAATTATATGTTCAAGTACTTTGCACACAACACTGGTTAAAGAGATGGGGTGGTAGTTCTCTGCGAGGTGGCGATCTCCGTTTTTGAAAACAGGAACGACCTTCCCTATCTTCCAGTCGTCTGGAAGTATACCGGTGGACAATGATGTTGAAATAGTAGACCGCAAATTTCACTGGATACGCGTTTTGTATTTTTAAGAAGCTTAGAGTTAATGTTATCTGTGCCAGCCGATGTACTAATAGTTAGGTTATCTATGATATTTTCAATTCCCGAAGGTGATACGGATATAGGACTCATGAATTGATAGCTAACGCCATTAATAACGGGCACTGTTGACGTATCCTCGTGCGTAAATATAGATGCAAAATGGTTATTCATAACAACAGGACATTCAACGTCAGAAATGGTGTCACCTTCCCGGTTAGCCAAGGATATTTTATTTGTGGTTTCATTTGGTGCGATAAGCTTCCAGAATTTTTTAGGGTTGTGTTTGAGGACGGATGGTAGGTCACAGTTATAAAATTTTCCTTTGAATTCTCGTAGGCGATTAACATAAAGTTTAGAACATGTGTCGTAATTGGACCAAGCATGTTCTGTGTTGACATGCTTGACAGCTCGAAATAACCGTTTCTTCTTGTTGCGCAAGGCTTTCAATGTTTTGTTAAACCAAGGCTTGTTGCTATCGGAAAGTATTTTAAAGCGTGGCACATAACGGTCAACACATTCAATCATTTTGTTTTTATATAGCAACCAATTCTCACTTACTGTGCGGCTCCAGAAATCCACAGAAAAGCTGTTTAAAAATGAAAGCCGTTTACAACTCCCTGTAACGCCGAATTGGAGCGCAGCTCTTGAGGAGGAGGAGGAGGGGAGGGTACTCAGGGGAGGGTATACCCCTCCTTCTCCTCCTCCCCTCATCCTTCAATCTCCACCCGGGGGGGGGGGGGGTCACGTGACCTGGGGGGGGGGGGGGCTCGCGCGGTGCATGTCCCAACATGCACCGCGCGGTTACGCCGACGGCGACGGTGACGCCGCTCAAGCCGGAAACGGGCCCCTAAGAGCTGCGCTCTAAAACACATCAAGCTCGTCATTCATTTGATAATAATCAGCTTTATTGTAATCAAGTATAATCTTTGAAGTTGTTGAGTGTTGCGGTAAGCATATATCTAGGGTTATGTGTATTAGTTTATGGTCACTTAGGCCATTTATGTACTTGATTGAGTTTATCACGCTAGGATTAGTCACAAGGAAAAGATCAAGAATGTTGTTCAAGCGTGTTGGTTGGTCAATTACTTGCTCAAAGTTAAAGTCGAGAGACAAATCAACGAATGCCTGTTCCTCCTGACATGATGATAGCGCCGTCCAGTCAATATTTGGAAAATTAAAGTCACCGAATAGCAGCACAATAGAATCTCGAAACCTGTTTTTGATAACGGAAAGAACACTTCTTAACTCAGTACAGAAACTTTTATCATAATCTGGGGGCCTGTAACATACACCAACAACATATTTCCCGGTAGACAAAGATATGCAGACCCAAAGTATTTCTAGGTTGCTACTTAGGTTAATAACATACGAGGGCACATGATTTTTTATCGCTATCATGACACCACCGCCTCGTTTGTTTAGGCGAACCTGACGATATATTTGAAAGTCATTGCTCTCCGGGAAAATTTCGCTATTCAGGTTATCAGGTTTTAGCCACGTTTCTGTCAGCACAACTATGTCCGAGTCGCTATCTTCGAGAAATTCACTCAATTCATCGCGCTTAGAAAGAATGCTACGAATGTTGGTAAACGATAAGGAAAGGGGTGGTTTATATTTTTCGCACGTGTTTACGGTGGGCGGAAAACCGACGCGGGCGTGACTGCCCAATCTCCCGTGTCGCTATCTTACTTCCGTGATGCAGTTAGTTTCATGATTGTACTCGTACGTTCTGTTGTCGAGTTTAAGCTTATCGAAACGTAGCTTAAAAGGAACATTTTTTTTCTTTTGCAAATGCGAGTAGCCTAGCTCTTGCTATTCGTACAGCGAGGGAAAAGTCTTCTCTTACTGCAAAGGGGGTGTTTTTTAGTTTAAATCCAGAAGATAGTATTTGCTCTTTATCTTTAAAACGAAGAAACTTGACAATTATATGGGTCGGTTTTTTCCAGTAGCAAACTTTCCTAGGCGGTGTGCTCGTTCAACATTATCGGCTACGATGGTAATCCCGAGGTTTTCCGCGCAAAAGTTCACGATTTTTTGTTCAGATACGCTCCACGTTTCGTTGGAGTCATCAGAAAAACCGAAGAACAATAAATTGCATCGCCTTAGTCTGTTTTCTGCGTCGTCAATTCGGGTCACAATATCACTGAGCTTTTCATGAACTAGAGAAAGGGACTCATTTGAAGCCGCTTCGTTTTGAACGACGACGACGACATTCTTGTCCAGCTCGCTTGCACCTTTGCATTTAATTGCATTATAATTCGTTTTGAACGTCAGATGCGTTATCGAAGAAAGGGTAAAAGCACAGGCGAGCTGGTGAAGAACTTCCATCGTAAACCGGAGACACGGTAGAATAAAAAAAACGGACAAAACAACAACAAGTCTCAAACACAGCTTCTAGTTTATTTGAACCCCACCGCTCTTATATATACACCACAACCTCCTCTCCACAGTCGAAACATCTCCTCTCCACTCCGTCACTGACATCTCAAACTGAACAAAGGACAGGTGCTACCTTCTTTCTTTTCACACCAACCAAAAACTGACCCAGACGACCTCATTACAAGTCTATGAGAACAGGCATCTCTAACACAAACCCTGCTAACGTCAAAAAAACGCCTCCCTCAAAAAAAGAAAAAAAAAAAAATCAATTAGAAGACGCAAGTTATTTTTTAGAAACACCCAGCCACATCCGATAACAGGCAAAACAAACAGACACTGTGTTAACGTTCAAACCCCCCCCCCCCCCCCCCCCTTCTCAAAAAAAAAAAAAAAAAAAAAAAGAAATTAGAGACACAGGAAGCGCTTCAGTTCGCTATCAAAAGCCAAGGACGGTGTGCTTACACAATTGCCACGCGCCAAAATGCACAAGGCCTCCTTCACAACTCTCCTACCATTTTCTTTCTCTTTATGCAAAACCTGGGTATCCCCCCACTCCGGCTGACAGTTATTGCAGTCTACAACATGTTTAGCTATTTCTGAATTCTGCGCCTCGTCTTTTACCGCCCTTTTATGTTCTAGCAACCTTTCATTCAAACATCGACCAGTTTTTCCTACGTAAGACAACCCACACCGCAACGGAATGTCATATACTACTCCTACCTGACAACTTACATCAGGGCTTCGGTGTTTTTTAAGGCAACCCTGACGACCACCCGAAAAGGGGGTTAAACTTTCTAATTTATGTTGTGCCTTGAAAACTAAATTTACTCCGAACCTCTTGGCCACTGACTTTAAATTATGAGATATTCCATGATAGTAAGGCACACAGACCACATTCTTCACAACCGGTTTTTCCACAGGAGCCGAACTGAACTTCCCTAACACCTTAAGCATAACGCTAGCAATTACATCCAGGTGATGGCCCGCTTCCAAGAGACGCAACTTTTGCAACTCTATTGCCTCTCCAACATGATGCACACAGGACTTTTTACACGCGTTATCTACCACTGACGCAATCACACCCCTCTTGACTAACTTCGAGTGACAGCTGTCAGCTGCCAACAAGGGTTTTGCCGACTCCTTACCATACCTCCAGCACAAGCCCTTTTCTGTGTGTAATAGGAGGTCTAGGTACTGAATCTTGCCCTGAAGGGCACTTTCCTCCGTGAACGTCAAGTCGTGGCACTTTTCTGTTATACACTTCTTAATCGTCCCTGCTAACCCTTCCTCAAAGGCACAAATCAAAATGTCGTCTACATAGCGACGGACCACAACAGCTCCACTCGGCAAAGACCGCACAAACGCATCAACATGGACATCCATTTCGTTTAAGAAAATTTCTGATAACACTGGTGCGATTGAAGACCCAATACATACACCCTCTTTTTGGATAAAAAGAGCACCTTCAAAATCTATAACAGTGGACCCTAAATAAAACTCTAGAATGCTCATAAAGCTCTCCACATCAATTCCAGACTCCAGAGGAAGACTGAAACTTCACTAGATGGTCATCACACCACCTCCTGACCCTTATCAAGAGCTCCGACTTGTCCATAGAATAGTAAAGATCCTTGATGCCTAAAGTTATAATTTCGCAACTTCTCCCGTGATGAGGGTTCAATATCTCTATTAATTGCTCAGAGTTTCTCAGTGATAACGGGCTATCGAACTCCACTCCAGTTAGACATTTTTGGATAAACACTGACAACACCTTCTGCCAAGCACCATTTTCGTTTACAACTACTCTCAACGGAAAGCCCGCCTTGTGGTCCTTCAACAAAAATTTCAGTCTTAAGGTAGCCTGTGAAACCTCCCCTAATCTCTTTACCACCGTTACCAATTTTTGTTGCCAGCGCCACTACCCTTGAATACAGCTCCTGCATCCTTTCGTCTGTCGTCTTTTGCTTCTCTTTGAGTTCTTTCATTTCTGAGAGCATACTAATTTGACCTTGCCCTATCCTTTGCAAGTACCGTTGTCAAGATGACGTCAGCGCTTAGAGTGGAGACAACGGGCAGGTCATCCGGCCCCGGATTGGCCTCCACGTCGCCGCACATAAGCAACATAATACCCCTCAGTCCAGCGGGCAACAAGCCTTCACACCAAAAACGAACGCGTCGGGAAGGTTCAAGCCAGTGGTCGGGGCACGACACTGCTAACAGACAGTAGTCACTCGAACGATAGCAAGCAGCAAACTCCAAATAACTAACCTGGAGCAGGAATATGCATGAGCGTTCCATTCCGGGTGCAGTGTCGTGCCCCAAAGGTAGCTCGAAGTGGGCGCGCTTTTGTAGTCCAGCTGTGGTGGCGGTGGCGTTTTGGATTTGGGTTTGAATTTAGTGGCGTCCCCTTTGTAACGGGTGGCCGCTCGCCGGAAAATACGGCGATGGCCTGCCAAAAAAAGGCTTGCTCAGCCTGGTTTCCAGCCAAGACTAGCCGAGTTCTTGTTCTGTTGGAACTTCGGTCAGGTCCACGGTGTGGGGCAGGTCGACTTGGGTGGAAAAAATCGGTTGTCCGGCTTGTGCTTGCACGTCCGGCCCAGCTCGCCTCTCCCTCTTCCACAGCCGCCAGGAAATCTCCCACCACTGCTCTAGTCGGCGCTTGGTGGTCTCGACGTGTTCCTCGCCGTCATCTCCCCGCTTCGCCGTCCGGAAGCCCAGCGCGTCCGGCAGATGGTTCACCTGGGGGCACGGGCTGAGGGCCCCGCACTGCAGCACCACATGTTCGGTTGTCTCCTCTGCTGCTCCGCAGGCGACGCAGGCGATTGGGGCCCCAGTGTCATATCGCGATCTCCACAGCCTGGTCTTGAGGGTTCCCGTGCGTACCTCGAAAAGCAAGCTGCTGCCCCTGGAGTCATCGTACAGCTGCTCCCGCTCGATCGCCAGCTTCGAGGCCGCGTACACAGTCATTGATGATTTTCGTGTGGCCGACTCCATCCACCTTCGCGTCTCGACCTGCTGCACGTGCTTCTTGAGGCCCGTAACCCCCTCTCGGAGCCGGCCGTCCAGCAGGGTCGGTGGTACCTCATACTTCCCCGCGAGCCTGGCCACCCGCTTGGTCAGACGCGTGTTTACGCTCCTGTACACGAGGTACTCAAACACCCTCCTGGCCCATCGCTCCTCTCCGAGGCCGCACAGACGCCTCTCGTAAGCCAGCTTAGCCACCGCTTCCCTCGACTCAAAGGCAGACCACCCGAGGTCCCCCTGCACCCCTTCGTTTGGAGTCCCCCTGTGTGCCCCGAGTGCCATCCGCCCCGCCTCCTGCTGTCGAACCTCTAGGAACTAGGAACTCCCGAGTCTGGGACGACGTGCACAGCACCCGATTCGCAAATGTCAGTCCGGGCACCATCACCATCTTCCACAGGCTACGAGCAACCTCGTAGCGGTCGAAAGCCCACATGGACGTTGCTGCCAGCACTCCCTTTCCCCTCATGGCCTTTGCCCGGACAGCCGATTCGTGTGCTTGGATGTAGTTCCTACCCGTGGACAGGTGTACACCCAAGTACTTGTATTCCGTGACACACTGCACAGTCTCCCCCTGCAGTACGTCCGTGGTCGATGATTGATGTTGCCAGCTGAAGTGATTAAAATCTTCCAGGTCTGGTGGCATACGATGTTTTCCCGCCGTAGTTTGCCCGCGCCAGGCGGGCCTTAGACTGGTGATGTCCGTGCGTAGCGGTCCAGCGTCCACGCCTTCGCCGAAGAGGATCCCCAGTAGTACCTGGAGCAGGAATATGCATGAGCGTTCCATTCCCGATGCAGTGTCGTGCCCCAAAGGTAGCTCGAAGTGGGCGCGCTTTTGTAGTCTGTGGTGGCGGTGGCGTCCGTGGTCGATGATCGATGTTGCCAGCTGAAGTGATGAAAATCTTCCAGGTCTGGTGGCATACGATGTTTTCCCGCCGTAGTTTGCCCGCGCCAGGCGGGCCTTAGACCGGTGATGTCCGTGCGTAACGGTCCAGCGTCCACGCCTTCGCCGAAGAGGATCCCCAGTAGTACCTGGAGCAGGAATATGCATGAGCGTTCCATTCCCGATGCAGTGTCGTGCCCCAAAGGTAGCTCGAAGTGGGCGCGCTTTTGTAGTCTGTGGTGGCGGTGGCGTCCGTGGTCGATGATCGATGTTGCCAGCTGAAGTGATGAAAATCTTCCAGGTCTGGTGGCATACGATGTTTTCCCGCCGTAGTTTGCCCGCGCCAAGCGGGCCTTGACCGGTGATCTCCGTGCGTAGCGGTCCAGCGTCCACGCCTTCGCCGAAGAGGATCCCCAGTAGTACCTGGAGCAGGAATATGCATGAGCGTTCCATTCCCGATGCAGTGTCGTGCCCCAAAGGTAGCTCGAAGTGGGCGCGATTTTGTAGTCTGTGGTGGCGGTGGCGTCCGTGGTCGATGATCGATGTTGCCAGCTGAAGTGATGAAAATCTTCCAGGTCTGGTGGCATACGATGTTTTCCCGCCGTAGTTTGCCCGCGCCAGGCGGGCCTTAGACCGGTGATGTCCGTGCGTAGCGGTCCAGCGTCCACGCCTTCGCCGAAGAGGATCCCCAGTAGTACCTGGAGCAGGAATATGCATGAGCGTTCCATTCCCGATGCAGTGTCGTGCCCCAAAGGTAGCTCGAAGTGGGCGCGCTTTTGTAGTCTGTGGTGGCGGTGGCATCCGTGGTCGATGATCGATGTTGCCAGCTGAAGTGATGAAAATCTTCCAGGTCTGGTGGCATACGATGTTTTCCCGCCGTAGTTTGCCCGCGCCAAGCGGGCCTTAGACCGGTGATCTCCGTGCGTAGCGGTCCAGCGTCCACGCCTTCGCCGAAGAGGATCCCCAGTAGTACCTGGAGCAGGAATATGCATGAGCGTTCCATTCCCGATGCAGTGTCGTGCCCCAAAGGTAGCTCGAAGTGGGCGCGATTTTGTAGTCTGTGGTGGCGGTGGCGTCCGTGGTCGATGATCGATGTTGCCAGCTGAAGTGATGAAAATCTTCCAGGTCTGGTGGCATACGATGTTTTCCCGCCGTAGTTTGCCCGCGCCAGGCGGGCCTTAGACCGGTGATGTCCGTGCGTAGCGGTCCAGCGTCCACGCCTTCGCTGAAGAGGATCCCCAGTAGTACCTGGAGCAGGAATATGCATGAGCGTTCCATTCCCGATGCAGTGTCGTGCCCCAAAGGTAGCTCGAAGTGGGCGCGCTTTTGTAGTCTGTGGTGGCGGTGGCGTCCGTGGTCGATGATCGATGTTGCCAGCTGAAGTGATGAAAATCTTCCAGGTCTGGTGGCATACGATGTTTTCCCGCCGTAGTTTGCCCGCGCCAGGCGGGCCTTAGACCGGTGATGTCCGTGCGTAGCGGTCCAGCGTCCACGCCTTCGCCGAAGAGGATCCCCAGTAGTACCTGGAGCAGGAATATGCATGAGCGTTCCATTCCCGATGCAGTGTCGTGCCCCAAAGGTAGCTCGAAGTGGGCGCGCTTTTGTAGTCTGTGGTGGCGGTGGCGTCCGTGGTCGATGATCGATGTTGCCAGCTGAAGTGATGAAAATCTTCCAGGTCTGGTGGCATACGATGTTTTTCCGCCGTAGTTTGCCCGCGCCAGGCGGGCCTTAGACCGGTGATGTCCGTGCATAGCGGTCCAGCGTCCACGCCTTCGCCGAAGAGGGTCCCCAGTAGTACCTGGAGCAGGAATATGCATGAGCGTTCCATTCCCGATGCGGTGTCGTGCGCTTAGTACTATTCATAGCGACTATCAACGGTCGACCATAGTAAAACTGTTGATAGTCGACTATCGTAAAACTATCGCTAGTATCGATAGTCAATTTATCGATAATTTTGCATAACTAATGCTAGGTCCTCACTCAAACTAAAAAAAATAGTTTGTGCTGTCACCGCAGTTGGTGCGTTGACGCTGGTGTTGTACGCGGAGGCGCGAGTCGCCACCGTCGGCGTGGCGTGCATGTGCGCTCGAAAAAGAGCCGGCGCCGTCCTCTGCCGCTCCGCCGGTCGGTCACCAGACACCAAGGCGCTGCGGCCCTCGCGAGGGGATGCTTTATCTTTTTGTTTGTTTCCCTTTGACTCATTTTGCACCTTGGCCAAGTGGCCGAAAAAGATGCGCCTTTTATAAGCTTTTTTAATTTTTTGGTTCGGTCTGCTTTTATATTTATTATACCTAGCTCTATTTACTCAACACTGTCCCGGCATGAAAAAAGCGGCTTTGATTTTTTAAGCATTGAATTTCAGTTTTTATTATATCCTTGTGCATATATGTTTCTGCTGTTGTCTTTTTCTGCTGTGCTTACTACGACAAGTGTCACACATTTTACGAATATAATTTCATCCAGTTAAAAAAAAAATACGACGGTAAATATTAAACGTATTTGAATTTTTCGATAACCTCCGAGCTGAAGTCATGACCGCCCGTCAGGTCCTTCATCTCTTTGGGGGATCCCCAAGAAAAGAAAACATTACCGATCCCCAACAAACTTGGGATCGGCGCGCTGTGTCTATGTCTTCTTCTGTGTCCGTCGTCTTTTTGCGCTTTTTAATCATTATGAATCACCAACTTGCCCAACTTTCTACCATCGTTAACATTCCTGATTCTTTTCATCTCGTTCCCACTGTTTTCCTACCAGTCGTACTATTGTTGTATTTCGACTCGCTCTACCGGTAGGAAGGAAAAGCTCCCGGGTTATTTTTTTTTACGAGGACTACTCAAATTTTGAGTTGACTGGTAGCGATGGTACTACGTACAGATTTGACCGCACACATTTATGATAAATTTATTTATTTAGTGTAAATCTCCACTATAGTTATGTTTTATAGAAAGGATCCATATTAAAAATTCGGCGAAGTGCTTGCTTCAGGGACTTATGCCAAGCATTGAAAATAGGCCTGTATACTCGTATTCTTTAAACGACATTATTTCGCGAATTTCTCAAAGTGCCGGTTTCAAAAAATTTTCACTAGCACGAATTTCTGTGATTCGGGTTGGTGTGCTATATATTCATTACCATGGGGTGAATTATTCGCAGGACCAAATGTTCGCGATTTTTTTTTTATTAAATGGCGTATTTTTGGAGATGTTGAACTTGACATTGTACAAACAGTGTCGGTTACTTTATAACGATTATTTCAATATTTGAAAAAAGGAGCGGGAGAGAAAAAATGAACAAACACGCACACACACATACAAACAAATTACGAAAACGCGCACGCGCATAGGCTTAGGTTGTACAACCTAAAAAAGTGTACCGCAGAAGTGTAACTCCTGCCCACGTCTGTATATGTATATATGTGTTGACGAACAAAACAGAAACATGCACGCCCACATTGAATACGTGCACAGTAACGTACGTGACACCATGTCATATATATATATATATAATATACTGTAAACGACCTAATTTTCGCGAATTGTAGGCGATTCGCGAAAATTAGGTCCTCGCGAAAATTTAGTCGTTTACAGTATATATATATATACGGCAGAAAACGCACTTGAGACGGTTGTTGGACTTTTTAAAACATATTATTCGTAAAGTTCGTCGACGTTTCGGCCTGAGACAGACCTTTTTCGCGACTGGTCTGTCTCAGGACGAAACGTCGACGAATTTTACGAAAATTGTTTTAAAAACTCCAACAACCGTCTCAAGTGCGCTTTCTGCCGTATATACTTTTCGTCATCCTGCGCTACGTTTTCTCTCTCTCTCTCTCTCTATATATATATATATATTTTTTTTTTGAGAGAGAGATATTGATAACTATAGTAAGGTACAGCTCAAGAAGGTAGGGTGAGGGAAAGGAAGGCCGGGGAGGAGAAAGCAGACGGAACGCTGGAGAAAAGACGAGGAAACCTCCTTCTCCCCGGCCTTTCTTTCCCTCGCCCTACCTTCTTGAGTTGCAACGGACTGTAGTAGTTTAGCGCTATGTTACCTTCAACAAGGAAGTCACGCACAGCGTATAGTTAGGGTTCGGAGTTTTCGGTTTAAACCAATAAAAACCGATAAAAGTACGCCGAATTCATTGTATAATGTGCTAGAGTGATATCCTTTATTTCATAAAGGATTGTTGTGAAATTTTGAGAGAAATAAAAGATTGCGAGTGCATACCTCACTGGTTGAGTCTAAATGAAACCGTGCGTGTGTCTTGCCGCTAGCGCTCAACGTTGTTTCTGCTGTAGCTGGGCATTGTTGGATAACTGCGAACTAAGTACTACTCCCCAACGTTTATAGACTTGAAACATTACTTTGGAACGCACGTCCTTTCTCTGGTGCCGATTCAATTGTCCTAATCTCGGGTTAACTAAAACTTACTACCGAGCGTTGTTTACCGTTTAAGCTTACACATAATTCAACAATATCGAACATACCTGGAAATTCTAATTCGCCATTGATCTTGTCGGCAGCACAATTAGCAAATGTATACATGTCTTTGAATAGCTTTTTTTTTCTTAGCATAATGCATTTTATAAATGCAACGTACACTCTAAAAAATGCCTGCGCGTCCACTTACCCGTAAAACACTCGAAGAGCCAATCTCTGCGATCTTCGAAATCAGCTCAGCGAATGATGAGACGGAACATCCGTTTAGACCTAAAAATGAAGTCTGGGCTGTGGCATCACGCAATGCAAAACGTCATGCTTGCATTGCGTAATGCCACAGCGCAGACTTAAGTTTGAGGTCTAAACAGATGTTACACCTCCGCATTCGCTGAGCTGATTTCATAGATCGCAGAGATTGGATCTTTGAGTGTTTTGCGGGTAAGTGGACGCGCAGGCATTTTTTAGAGTGTACAGCTACTAGTGACAGGGATAAAAAAAACTCGAAGAACGCCAGCTTGCCTACAGCCTTACACGCTTTCCGCTTATGCATGTGCCCATGTCTGTATACAGTCATTTGATCTTTCGTGTGCTGATATCTCAATTAGGTTTTAATCATTTTTTTTTATCTATTTTTGCGTAACTTTCCGATTCATAATAAGCCAATTTAGTCGCGCACTGTCGTCTTGTGCAATAGAACTACAAGAAAAAATTAACGTGCCAGATGGTTTTGAAGATAATTCCTGGCTGTGGACAAATCGCAGTACAGCTGATTTGTATCACGAGTGACTTAAGCTTGAAAACCATAAATTCATAAAATTCATAATTACAAATGGGCACAGTGTTTGAGGGAAGTTAAAACACCACTTCTATAAATTTTAGTTACGAGCTAGCGGGTTTTCACAAGAAATTCCGGCTTTTCTGCAAGCGCTAATTTTGGCATTAGTGCTTCTGAGGGGATACGGAGTCTACTCATCGACAGGTGACCCTCTGCCGGAAGCGAAAGGTGCGTGCGCATACAAAGGCCCAGCACTCCGAAACTTTTTGTTCCCAGCAAACGTAGTGCGTACGGACCGAACGACTGACATAATAAACATCGGTCGATTACATGAAGCAAATATGATTTTTCAGCAGTGCTCTTTAACAAGAAAAAAAAAAAAAAGTGAACTGATCGCCCAATTCTTCAATGCAAAGAAATAATGAAATCAAGTTTCATATTGTGTTATCGGATAGAGTGTACTAGTGCTCGAAATCAACCAATATCAACATGATGTTTTGAGGATATTTGTCCACAAACTCGTGCTTGTGTACTTTTTTTTTTCTTTCGAACAGACTATACAATTAGAAGAAAAGAGTAGAGGCTAAGGGCGACTACTCACAGTTCCCTTGCGTTTGCATGCGCCGTCTGCAAAGATTTCTAAGTCAGAGCGCTTCAAGCAGTAACTTCTACTATAGAGCACAGCGCCCGTTTTTCGTCCGCCGTCAACCAGCAAAACGCCACCCGTTCACCGGCGACTCGCTGTCTGAAGCGGCGAGCGAGCGAACTCTTAACCGTTCCGACCCAGCTTCCTTTCTTGTCAACCATAACAAAGAAAACGGCCAACCTAACGCTAGTCGCGCAAACCGCGCTATCAAATATCGCCAAGCAGCGAGCCTTAGCTCGTACAAACTCCTTCTTTCTTACCCGTTACCCAATAACCAAACCACACCAAGCATCTGCGCGGCGAAATGTTTGCGAGGCGAGCGTCGATCTTCCCGGGAGATGCGGCGAGAGGCCCCAAAGGGCCAATACCCGCGCGACCACTCACAAATTATCTACGCCTTCAAGCGAAATCAGGCCTCGCAGAGAACTCATCGTCACGCAAAAGCCCCACATGCAAATGCAAGAGCTTCATTTGAGCTCAGACCCCTGACGAACTGATGCCTTTTACTCCCCTCACCGCCCTCACGGTCCTTACACCCCTCACGCACTCATAGTACTCACGCGCCTCACCGCCCTCCACGCACGTATGCCCTTCACGCACTCATTAGCCTCACACCCCCTCACGGTCCTCACGCCCATCACGCACTCATACCCCTCACGCATTCATGGTCCCCACACCCCACACGGCCCTCATGCCCCTAACGCCCCTCACGCACTCATACCCTCACTCACTCACCGTCCTCACACCACTGATGGCCCTCACGCACTCGTGGTCCTCACGCACTCACCGTCCTCACGCCCCTCACGCACTCATGCTCCTCACACACTCACGCACTCATCGTCTTCACTTTATTTAAACAGTTTCTTTCCAAAGACGATCAATTTCAAACCTGAACCAAGTCTTTTGTTGTCATCATCACCGGCACGAGGTATCACGTGAAAATATCGCGTCTCTGATTGGATGCAGCCGCTTTCAACGTCTTCAAATTGCTCCGAGTTGCTCGCTTGTTTTGAGCCGGACCCGATCTCAGCAATTCGTGTCGATCTAGGGAAAGCTAGGGAACAACCCGCCAGCAACACCGAAATTGCTGAGAAAGTTGCTCCGTCTAAAGGGGGCCTCACGCACTCATGGCCCTCGCACCCCTCACGCACTCACCGCCCTCACGCCCCTCACGCACTCATGGCCCTCAAACCCCTCACGCACCGCCCCTCACGCACTCACCGCCCTCACGGCCCTCACGCACTCACGGCCCTCACACCCCTCACGCACTCACCACCCTGACGGCCCTCATACCCCTCACGCCCCTCACGCACTCATGGCCCTCACACCCCTCACGTCCCTCACACACTCACCGCCCTCACGCACTCATGGCCCTCACACCCCTACCGCACTCACCGCCCTCACGCACTCACCGCCCTCACGGCCCTCACGCACTCATTGCCCTCACACCCCTCACGCCCCTCATGCACTCACCGCCCTCACGGCCCTCACGGCCCTCACTCACCCTCACACTCATGAATTTTCCTGGTTCAGAAACTCACTCACCCTCACCTCACCTGTGAAGATGAGGGTGAGTGAGGGCCCTCATGAGTGAGGTTTGCCGAGGTATGCACACGAGCACTTTACGCGCGACATCCACCGTCGGCCATAGCGATTCATCGCGATCGCGATGCAGCTCACGCGTTGCGATCATCTAAATTGTGTCACTTACGTAAAAAGACATGATTCATGCGACCTAAACTTGACATCGGTAATTGTATTTAGATTGTACCGAATTCTACATTTTCAGAAGTAAAAAATGTTGCTTCTACAAGACGCTCCGATGTGGCGTTGCGCGTTTCCCTCTAGGGACATTTTGTGGGTACAAATCCCGATGAAGTTCTCAATCGCCACTCTTCGTTGACGTCATCAACGCGCCGCGATGAAGTTCCCTGCCAGTTGAGTTCGCCGCCGATTGAGTTTAGGCTCCTCCCACCGGCGACGTCACGATGAAGTTTCTTCATCGCTTTTTCCAGCATAGACAGACAGACCAATTTAAAGTATTTGGGAAAAGGTAACGAATTTCAAGATATTAATTGATCAATCTTTGCTCGATTTAGGAATTGCGCCTAAAAGGAGAATCGCATCCACTGTGACGCTTGGCAAGTGTGACGTGGTCGCTTCAGCCTTCAGTCATGTCGTCCCTTATGTCGTCAACGCACCCACCATGGAAACACTGCCGAGATAGTGACTTCATGATTGGTCACTCTTGCAAGCGTCACTCTGGGCGGGGCTTGCAACACTCTTTTAAAGCGCGATTTTTAAATCGAGCGAGAAAAGCCAAAAATTATCTGTTAATATCTAAAGACCATACATTTCCGGGAAATATTTTAATTGGTCTGGCCTCCAATAGTAATTGCTGTCAATACTTTGCGGCATAAACTTCAAAATCAATAGTTAAAAAAGTGAACATATTCTTGTAAGCTAGTTAATTTACCGTGACGATTATTCCCTCATTTAATGTACGCCGAGCCTGATAAATGCATGACGACAAAACTCGTCTAACCCTAACCCCAATTAAAAAAAAAGAAGTCTAGAATTAAAATGGAACACCCTTCGCATGCGGAATATTTCGTCTTGTGAGCGGTGCCACACACTTTGTTGCTTGCCTCTTGGTTTACCTTGCGGCTCATGGAATAAGCTTCATTTGGCGCAGAACACACCATCTGGACGCCGTGCCTGCCGACAATCTTTAACCCGTGGAAGATGCTGTGGGTGTAGCGCGCTACGACCATAGGTTGGCGAGTTTTCTTTTTTGTTTGACTCCCAGGTTCCACTGATAGTCTTGCAGATCTTCTCACAAATTGATACCACAATGTATTTGGGTATCCATCTGCCTTTAGAAATCGGTGTCAAAGCTTCATTCGACCTGATGAGGGCATGACATTTTAATTAAGGGCATATGTAAGAGCCGTGGTGGTAATCCCTCGTTTCACATTTTTTGAACGTCCGGAGTCGAGTGGGAGGAACCCTTTGCATGATATGACTTTTTATCTTTAGCATGCATGCTTCCAATGTGTATCATTTAAATGTATATCAAGGGTCATACAAAGGAACCCTATAGTCATGTCCACCGGAAGTGGGTGACTATAGGGTCCGCATTTACAATTCATGGGTGAAAGGAAGTTCCAGGCAGCTTTGTGCGAAGCATCTCATCACATACTTTTGACACTGGCTAGATTAATCAGGAACCTTTCTGTTACGCTGAATGAGAAAGTCATTAACTTATCGGAAAATCGCCTCAATCCTGGGATCCTTGACGATTTTTCGGATGGCAGTACCGCAAACCGTGAGAAACATCCCTGGGGTACAGGGCCACTTGTGGTCCAGTGCCATCGATTTTTTTTGCAGATATTGTTGATCCTGATGACACCCTATCGTCGTTGTAAAATAGAGACGAAGTAGTTCAAGGAAGTTGTCTAGGTTTATACCCGGCGCATTTTGGAAAGATGACTCCTTGCTCTTCGATAGTTGATCGGAGAATTTGCAGAAAAGATTGCACGTGGAAGTGAATTATACATGTCTTGGATGTCCATGAAAATCCAGACACTACATCTGAAACCTTTTCTTGAAGGAAGGCAATCACACTTCCTGAGTTAAAAATCTTGCAAGGGTTTTGTACATGAATTTGTGACAATTGTTTTGCCAAAAAGTCGACACGTGTGTCTGGCACGTGTTCCTTTCCGAAACAGCGCGAAATGGAACGTCTACCTTGTGTGTATTGGCCAAGAAACATATTGACAGGTGGTTTTCTTTTGCTGCTTTGAGCTTGGTAGCAAAACTGCCAAGGATGTTCCTTTCTAGAATTCTCAGGGTGGCTTTCTTTGTAGATTTGGTTCTTGCTTTATCAACCTGAATGGAATTATTGTTCGACACACGCGTATACCTTTAGATCATTGTTTTGCAGTTCATGAACTGTAGAGCCGATGCTTATCTTTTGCTTTGCTTGGGTCTGAACGAAGATTTACAAGGGCATCCCTAGTGAAAAAAGTCATTTGTATGGGAAATTTCGTGTCCAATAAACACATATGAATCATACAAGATATATAAGAACATATAAGAACAATATGAGAACCATATAAGAACTATAAACCATATAAGACACTCATAAGAAACTTCTCACAAGTTTCTTATATGGAGCTTGTATGTTCTTATATATCTTATATAGTTCTTATATAGCTCTTATATGGTTCTCATATGGTTCCTATATGTTCTTATATATCTTGTATGATTCATATGTCTATTGGACACAGAAATTTCTCATACAAATGAGAATTTTCAATAGGGATCAATCTCTTCATTGATGATTTTTCATACTTTTTCATATGGAGCTTTGGACGCGACGTGTCTTACCAGCTTAATTTGCTCGACTGCTTTAAGCTTTGGTGGTAAGACAAACTTCATATTTGAAGCACGTTTGGCCTGTGTGGAAGGACTGATATCCCCGATTACCTGGAACGGAGATCTGTTTGGGCTGGGCTTTACCTCCCTGCTATTGGGTGTTTACAAGCTGGAAATAAACTTCTGGTCCAGATGTTTTCCGTCAAGTGTCTTGAGGTTGTCAGGTGATTTAGAAAAAAGCGTGGTTTTGACACTTCACATTAAGAAAATCTGTGAGTAGGCGGACTTTGCGCCTTGCCTCTGACCTCAGGATCTTCGACACTTGCTGGTCGTGTCCTTGTGAAGGTTCAAGTAGGCCGAAAAACTGTCTGGGTTTCATCCAAGACGATCTTCCTTTTGACACGGTGAGTAGTTTTCCTCGGCAGATATGTTGGTGACGATTAACATGATAATGTATTTGGGTATCCAGCTGATTTCAGTCTACAACTCTGCGTGGAAGCTTCGTTGGACCTGATGGGGCATGACTTTTTAAGAGCAGATGTAAGAGCCGTAATGGCATCTCCCATATATAAGGCCTGTGGTATATTTGAATCAGCAAATGTTTAAAAAACCTAGCAAATTTGAAATATATTTTCTTAAAAAATATCTATTTTATTTGCTTCATGTTTTACTAGTAACAACGGGTGTTTTATCAAAAATATAAATAGAAAATATAGTATTTTGTTTGTATCACTGCAACTGAAACTTATCAGTAGTACGAATTGTGACAGCGTTCTCGCATAGGTGATATTCTAGGTAATATTAGGGCATTAATATGGTTAATTACCTCAAAATAATACTTAACACTTATTTCTAAAAATACCTAAAATTGTGCACATTTAAAAGTGAAAGTTATTTTAATCCGCGATAAATCTTGCCGTTTTACAACGCGCATTTAAAAAAAATGCATACTTTATTTCTGTGTATATACACAAAATATTATATTTTATATATATTTCATGATAGATCACAATAGTACCTTGGTAGATGAAGCAGATGCATATAAGACTTTGTAATTTGTACAAAAATGTCAAAATTATTTTGAATAAAAATAGCTTCATTTGAGCTTTCCGGAGATATCAAGGCAATTGAAAAATCTTTAATAGTCCTCACGTAAGAGCTTGCAAAGCTTTGCCTAGAATCACCAACGGGAGATAATTAGACATTCTATTTTATTATTTTAAAACACATTTTTTAAATTTTATTTACCATAATGAAATCTATTTTTAAGTGTCAGAGAAGAGTCCTAGTGCATTGCTGGAGAAGGGACAAAATAGCGAGCGGTCAAGCTTGTGATCCCCGGCAGGTGGGAGAAACGTTAGTTCTGGCCAACAATACTGAAACCACTGAGTTGGGAAACTGCCATAGAGCCTGCTTTGAAAAAATTGCGGTGGCTTAGCTCGGCTATGCCAGGATATACGTAGCCTGATCTTATGCGCACAAAATGAGAGGCGCTATCAAGCGGCTCCGGTGCAGCGTCAGACTTTGCTACTGCGCAACGGAGGCGCACAGCTGGGCACGCGGCGGCACCAGTGCGTCTGCCGCGGCTATGACGTCACTCCTCTGGAATGCGCAGACCGGCGAGGCGCGCGCGGTGGCGGCGGAGCGCGCGGCGGCGGCGGAGCGCGCGGCGGCGGCGGCTCCGGCGCACCAGCTGTGCGCCGTGTGACGTCACTGCTTCTCGTGCTTGCGCAGCACGGCTCTTTGAAAGTCACGTGAAACTGCTCAACCTCAGCCAGTGTAGCTCACGCTACAAAAGTGGCACCGATCCGTACTCGAGAACCCAGCTAATGGCGATCGCAACGCCGCCATTTCTCCCGCAGCGGCCACTCGAGGAACTGCCCGTGACTTTTACTTTGGCTTTAATCGGCCATTTTGGCACCGAAACAGATACGGTGGAAGGGGTTTCAGGGGTGCCACCCCTCGTCTCCCACCGAAGTTAGGATGCACCGAGGTCGGGACGCGCTACCCGAAATCACCGCTGAGACATGGTTGTATAAAAAACAATATTAATTGTGCCGCAAAACATCGCAAACTAAAGATTTTAGAAAACATCACGCGCCCTTCATTTTGTACTAAACTGCAAAAGAAGTTACTACGAAAATAGTTTTTTTTCCGTTGGTTTTTACGCAAAAACCTGCTTTCTAAAAGCTCAAGGTGACCACAGTAAAGACAAATGAGAAACAGTGGCGCTGTTGTCGTATTTAGCTCGGTCTCGGTGGACGCCAGCGGCCCAGGTTTCAACGGTGAGCTTCCCAACTGAGTGTTCTAGTAACGTTGGTTCTGGCCTTGGCTGCTAGTTTGAGCCCGAACATTTTTGGTTCATTGAATCTGTGTTGTGTAACATCCAGTCGCTTTTCATTTGTTATCGTATGGATCAGAGAAGTCAACCGCCAAGCGTCGCTATCTTTCTAGCAGATGTCCTTGTTAACCTGTGCTTTGAAAGAGAGGGCCTGCTAAACGTTTATGCCGATCAATTTTTTGTCCTTTTTTTATTCACGAAAAATTAACAAGTCAAGCCGCAAGATCTCTTTCACAGTTCGTGATGTCTTGTATAAAAAATGTAAAAATTACTGCACCGCGGATGCTTGGCATCCTCCGATAGATGAGCTGGCTGGGCTAGCTTGTTTTGCTTAGCAGCCGAACAAACTATACTTCGTCTCACCCTAGCATGGACTAACCGCGAAGGCTATGCTAGCGCGAGCGGCCAGCCTTGACTGCCTTGACTAGAGCACATGCTGCACGAGCGCTCGTGCAGCCGCCGCTTCTTTATTGAAAGCGACTAGCTCGCGCTTTTAGCACGCGCGCCTAACAATAGTCCATACTAAGGTGAGACGAAGTTTTTTTTTTATAGGCAAGGTTGGCCCGCGTGACGCGGGCAAGAGGACGCGGTGAACGTGCAACGTGCACAGGGGACTAGCTGCAACACAGATCGGTGTCGCCAGGGGTCAAATTTTAAGCTTCTTCTGTCGATTATTGAAAATTATCGACAGATCTCTGTCGAATATGTTTACATTCAAATTAAATTTTAAACTTCTTCAGGATGGCCCCTGTGGGACCTCAGCCTTAATGTGCACCTTGGCGCACTAGCCAAACAAAAATAAACATCGCAAACCTATACATGCCTTGCAAGTGACGTCACGCTAATGAAGGACGGGGCCCCGCACCATACTGGTGGTTGACTTCACACCGCGCGGATGCGCTTACCAAGGCGTAGGACGCCGCTAACTGCCCGTACATGCGCTGACGTGCACCATATTTTCAACAAAGGTACCTAAATGTGTTACATGTGAACTCGGAAAAACGTGCCGAGCTTACGGTGATGGCGTTTAGCCAGTACGTGCGGAATTTTTCGGCGTTGGTGCGATTGCGCTACGAGCAGAAATTTTCGATATGCCACCGACAAAGTTTTGACGCAAACAACTCTCACGTAAAAAAAAAAAAATAAAGCTTATTTGCGCGTTTTAAAATTTGACGAGCGGCTCTAGGAGTCGCTTGTAGAAAAATTGGTACGATTTTGCGAAATACTGGTAAACAACGCAAGGTTACCGTCATATCTAAACGCTGAGACAAGGGTAAATCAAATAATGGGCAAGACAACTCTCATTGCCTCGGGGTTTATAGTATTATGTTTCCTAACCGGCTCGCCTGCATACTTTCGCTCCTTGAAAAGGTTACCGTCGCGAGCTTACACGGGGGCCGCCGCCGACCGATCGCCGTCTGGCGGTCTCGCGGCTCGACACTCGCCCGTACTCGGCCGGGAGCCCCGAAGTTGAGCTCGAAGCGTAGAGACGGCGTTATGTAACGAAAGGCAAAGGCCATCTACACAACGAACGGGCAAAAGCCGATGCAAAGGCGTGCGCGAACGTAAACAACGGTAGAAAAGTGCCGCCGTCGCTCGCCGCTATGAAATGCGTCCCGCAAACTCGGTAATCAGCGGCCGTATCCCTTTCCTGCCGCTCACACTTTCTCTAACTTGACGGCTACTTTGTCTCGCGGAGCATGCCGACAAAACGATCGGACGATCGTCGAGGTACGCAGTAATTGCTACAGCCGAGCGCGGCGCAGTTTACCATTGCTTTCGCTGCGAAGGGCCGCCGAGTCAACCACCAGCATGGTGCCTACCGGCGTTCGACGTCATCATGTGACGTAGGTGCAAGGCATGAATAGTGGTAGTGCCCTACATTCACGGCATCTTCCAAAGATTAAATAAGACTTGCTGGCAGGCGAAGCGTCCAGGGGTGCTATTCTGGTCACAAACGGTCACGTTCGAGTTTCTCGAAAACTCCTCCCCCCTACGAACCGCGCGCTCCTATTGGCCACAGCGCGCGTGATAATTCCACGCGGTTCCCATGGGAACGTTCGCGAAACACGAAAGCAACCGTTTGCCGTAAGTGCCGCTCTTCGAGTTCGGACCGTGACGACAAAGTGACGTATGACCACGTCCGACCTACGTAGCACATAGCGGAAGTCACGTAACTAGATTAACTGCGGTACTACTCGACACACCCTACTCTCTGTTTCACTATGAGTGCGAGCTAGTGCGAGTATAAGAGCTACAAGAACGTGTTCAGGGCTTTCAACGTCCCTGTCGAGCAGGCGCGCTTGCGCAGTGCAAGCCAACGTTCGTGTAAGCATCGTTCGTGGTGATGTGCTGGTGCTTGTAACTTCTGTTTCTATTGCACGAAGAAGAAAAAGCTGTGGGCAGGATTCTAGAGCGTAGAAAATGGCGGCGATGCATGTTTCTCAACGATGGCTCGACCAACGCGTACAATGACGGGTTTTCTGCGAGCACCCGGTTGCCTTCGCTATGCACGACGACTGTTTCTGACGACAGTACCGCTTGTCGAAAAGCACCGTGCGATCGCAGTGTGACCAGCTGCGCGCCGAGAGACGGAGACCATGAGAGATGATGACCGTCTAGCAGCAGCTACTAATCGAATCGCACTGAGATTTTTTCGCAACGGGAAGCTACAAGGGCGCGGTTGCCACCGATGATCTCATAGCTAATGCCCAGTCGATGGTGATCAGAGCCGTGACGGCCGTCGCGAGTGTCGCTGTCAACCGGCTGGGAAGAGGCGGCTGGGTTGACAAAACTCTGGACCGAGGAAGCTGAGGCATGTGCGAAAGAAGGCTTTCGTCGCCACCACGACAAGCACACCGACGTCGTGGGGTGCGTTGACGGAACCTAGAATCTAACTGAACCTTCGTTACCATCATCATCGGTCTGAAGGAGACCGTCACCGTTCTGAAGGCCTCCTACACTTTGCCGCAAACACCACTTTGCCATTAACAACATGGTGGTAAGTACTTTAAAACTTCAGGGTTTCTTCGGCTTTGAAGTTAGTGCACACTTAGTGCCTATGTCTGCAGTTGACCGTTTGTTGCGGTTTGTAGCTACTGTCATTCACGCAATAAAATCTGGGTGGGCTGCTGATGGCATTTTATTGTATCAATTAGATATTCTACCTTTCTACGCAGATAGGTTCCTCCCGCCGGGTGCTCCGATCACAGATGGCCTGATGGTAGCTCCCGACCCTAATCTCTGCTAGCGACATGACGACGTGTTGTTTAGTAGGTTGGTTTAATCAGAAGTCTTGGGTATCATGAGTACAACCAAAAAACGAGTCCGGCTCCCAAGTCCGTTTCTCCTTTTCTCCCCGGTTCAAAACAACCCTCCGGAATTCTCGCTGTCCTCCTTTCCCTCGGTGCTGTCTCCCCCCATTCGTCCCTCGCGCTGCAGGTCCGTCCACCACACTCTCTCCTGGTCGTCCCGTTCGCAGCTGCACGTTGCACACGGCTCCGAGGCCGCACCAGCCCGAGGCGCCGCAGCATCCCCAGGCGTCGTGTTGCCGCAGAGGTCGCATTCCTCGTCCCCGAACGCTAAACTCGCCGGAGTCAAACAAGCACACACAACACAAACCCACGTCGGCAAAAGGGGGGTTCTAGCTTCGGCGTAGTTGTCCATGGCTTCGGGTCTCGGGTGTCCCGCCTGGAGAAGAGTCGGCCGCGTCTGTTGCCTCTGCCGATGGCAGGCGCGGCACTTGAAAAAGCGACAAATCACGTTCCGCCGGGGTCCTCACCGACAGAGTGTTCGGGGGTACCCAGACCATGGGGAGAACTATCGCCTCCCCCACCCCACGGCGGCGTCCTGAGACGGTCCGTTTGAACTTTCGCGCTGCCGGTGTCCAAGAACGCCTGACACCTCCATTCCCACTGTGTTGCATATACGTTTCGTGATGCACCACATATTACAGTAGATCAGTTGAAACGACGTATTCGCGCACCACACACCGCACCTCTGCAGTTGGCGTCATCCCACCGCGAACCCAGACGCACCATGACGTATACCATTTCCTCAACCGCCAACAAGCTACTCTTCCCAATTAACTGAAGGGGAGGTCGGTGCAATCAATCGAGATAACGCGTCGGCGTTAGAGTGCAGACTTCCTTTCCTGTGTACCACTGTTACACTAAATTTCTGCAGTGCCAGTGCCCACCGAGTCAGACGGGCACTCTGTGGCGAGGTCGAGGTCAGGAATTTCAGTGGGTTGTGATCTGTCACGACCCGGATATCTGCCCCAAATAACCACGTCTCCAAGCGCTGCAGTGCCCAAATGATCGCGTAGGCCTCTCTCTCAATTGTCGCCCATCGAGTCTGTGCGGGACTTAACTTTTTGCTCAGGAAAGCGATCGGGTGCTCTCGGCTATCCGCGCTCAACTGTGAGAGGCATGCTCCTACCGCCACCTCCGACGCATCCGTGGCAAGCAAGTACTCCCTACTCGGGTCCGGCGCGTACAGCGAGGGTGCCTGCAATAGGCACCTCTTGATTTCTCGAAAGGCCTTTTCTGCCTCTTGACTCCAAGGCAACCGTTGCGGTGTGCGTCGGCTAGTCAACTCGGTCAGCGGAAGGATCACGGATGAGTACCCCGGGACATAGTCTCGGTAATAGTTAACTAGGCCCAGAAAGCTACGAAGATCCCTCTTGCCCTCCGGTCTCGGAATCTCTCTCAGTGCTGCGACCCGCTCCGGGTCCGGCGCGTGCCTCCCGGACCCGATAACATGTCCAAGATAGTGAACCTCCCGCTGTGCGAACTTGCATTTAAACACATTCACGGTCAACCCTGCCTCTGCGATTGCCCGCAAAACTTGCGCCACGTGAGCAACGTGTTCCCCCCAAGTACATGAAAACACCGCCACATCGTCGATGTATGCGCATGAGTACGCCTGATGCGGCGCGAGAATTTGATTCATGACTCGCTGGAACGTCGCCGCCGAGTTACGAAGCCCGTACGGCATGACCCTCCATGAATACTGCCCCTGATGTGTGACAAAGGCCGTGCAGTTCTGGGCCCCTTCGTCAAGAGGTATCTGCCAATATCCGCGCAACATGTCGATCACCGTAATGTAGTTGGCGGCCGCCACCTGATAAAGTAACTCGCTGGCCCTTCCCATGGGGAAGGCGTCGGGCTCAGTGATGGCGTTCAACCGCCGGTAATCCACACACAGACGCATCCCCCCGTCCTTCTTTGCTACGCACACAACCGGGTGCGCGTGCTCACTTTCTGTGGGATAAATCAAGCCCATCGTTCGAGCTCTAGAACTTGCCGTTCCACCTCGGCACGAAACGTCATCGGAATCCGATAAGCGTACGTACGCTTAACCTCGCATCCTTCCTTTAACTTTATTTTGTGTGCGCCCACACTGCACAATCCCGGTGTGTCCGAGAACACCTCGCGTCTTTGATCTATTAGCAACGAAATCTCCTGTTTCTGAGGGGGCGTCAGGTGATCCAGGTTTACGGCCGGCATCTTCTCGTGTTCCCGCCGCAACACGGGGATTGTTTGAATATCCCCGAACTCCTCATCCTGCTCAAAGATCACACCGACTGCATTCACCTGTGCGCGGTACGGTCGCAGCTTATCGGCATGAACACTCCGCTGGCCTCCGTTGTTAGTTTCCACTAGGTAGCTGTAAGGACGCTCACGTCTAACTATCGTTACCGGACCTGTCCATTTCGGAGCCAACTTTCCTACCCCACTGGGCTCCTGCAGGAGCACCTTCTCACCTTCATCGAACTGTTTTTCCCTGGCCCTGAGATTATAACGATTCGCATATCGCTCTTGGTTGGTGTCGGTGGCCCTTTCTGCTCTCTGGTGCGCTACCGCCAGCTTCCCTCTCAAGTCATGCAAGTATCTCTCTGCAGATGTGGCCAGTCCATCCGGCACCACCCAATCTCCTGACCATGTCTTCTGAAGAATACTGAGTGGGCCTACCGGCACCCTTCCATACATAAGCTCGAAGGGACTCTCCCCCGTGGTCGCGTTTGGAACTTCCCGGTATGCCCAGAGCAAGAAGGGTACATGCCGATCCCAGTTTCGTCCTTCCGTTTGTATGACATGGTAAAGCATACTCTTGAACGTTCCGTTCCAGCGTTCCACTAGACCATTACTTTGGGGATGATCCGGCGTGGAAAATCGAGGGGTGGCTCCCATTTTTGCCAGAAACTCCTGTGTAAGCTGCGCTGTGAAATTTGACCCGTTGTCCGAACAAATCATTTCGGGCACCCCTAGCCGAGCAAAGATCTCCAAAAGTGCATCGCAAGCGGCTTTTGCGGTTAGTGTCCGTAGGCATACGACCTCCGGCCATCTCGTGCACAGATCGACCACACAAAGGGCATATCGATGCCCTCTAGCTGAAGGGGGATCAATTGGGCCTATACAGTCCATGTTCACTACCTGAAACGGCACCCTTGGCCTTGTGATCGGGGTGATTGGGACTCGATCGAGCATCTTAGCTGGAGACCTTACCTGGCATCCATGACAGCCCTGACAGTACCGCTTCACCTCAGCCGATACCCCCGGCCAAAGAATGCACTCTTGATTCGCTGCAATGTTTTTCTTTCGCCTAGGTGTCCAGCCCAGGCCGCATCGTGTGCCAGGCGCACCACGTCGGCGCGACGTGATTCTGGTAGCATAAGTTGGGTGCAGGACCTTCCCCCAACAGGTTCTCGGTGATACAGGAGACCATCCACCACAATCATTCCATGGGTGTTTGCCCGCGCCTGTTCCCATCCTTCCTTTAATTGTGGGTCCTTCATCGACTGTCT
>JABSTQ010003428.1:0-18606 GCA_013358835.2 Ixodes persulcatus
CAATTAGAAGCTTGCAAAATGACGTTCACGGGCACGCTGCACATACTTGCACGCATGGGGCACCAGTGAGGCCATAGTTCTAGGGACAGGCATCGTCACGACCTGTTAATGTTCCTAGACGGACATTACAAACAAGGCTTTAGCGACATCCACCAGGCGTCAATAACTAATAGTTTAAATCGTTTTAAAAATTTTTTCGCGTATTTTTCAACAAGAGATTGTGGTGTCCGGTGTGATAATGCTCCTTTGAAAAGGCATAGACCAAGAAATAAGCGCCAAAATTTCGTTGTACTATCTCATTAAGAAACTCGCTGAAAGAAAAACAAAATGCTTCGTGAAAAGAAAACTTCGGATTCAAGAGAAACACTACGGAACTACCGCAGTCATAGCATATGGCTACACCTAAAACTAGAAGAAAGCGTGACGACAGAAACAATATTTCAGCAGCGACGAGAAATCTGGATTCAGTAAACGACAACTTAGAGAAAACCTTGCTTCCACTATATTCGCTGCGTTAAAAGCAATTCATCGATTATTTCTAGAAATTGGAAACATACAGGAAGAGACAACAGTGCTAATAATGGAGACCCTGATTGCCCTTGCATTACGAGGACTTAAAACAACTCAATATTATGAATGAGCTATACAATAAGACAGCCATATATTAATACAATTTCAACGGACAAGTCTCGAAAAGCGGCTACGTTTGTCGTTTAGTCGCTCAGCGCCAATTTCCTGTATTGGCTACCTAAGAAGCCCGAGTGAGCTAGGAGTTTAACCTTTCAATTTACGCTCTCTTCAAATCGCAACGTTCAGATGGACTCAGCCAAGCCATACCTTGTGTACACAAGGACCTAGCATCACCTCTATTAGCCACTTCCGACGACAGTGACGCACCAGAGTATGCTACGCGCAAGGCTCAATTCGGTGTTTTGAATATGTGAATCTCTAGTGTCTAGCTATAACCTGCAGTTAGAGTATCTATTTCTAGAAGTTTGAAAACCTCCAATAAACCTTATATCATATACAGTGACTTTAGTTCACATAACGATATAGGGCGAAGCGACCATATTGATCCGAGAGGACGGCCAATTGAAAGTACATTAGACTAGCTGATTAGTGTAGCTGCTTAGACCTGACCATGTATTTCACGTGAATTTGCGCCCGGAAAGACCTGGAGAACGGACACTGAAGCTGGGGGGCTGACCGCCTGCGAGTCCACATTCACAATTCAAAACTAATGCGACACAAAAACCGTAGGCTTGTATCTTATACAAATTGGAAAGCGTTCTGCCACCTCAACACCAAAATATCAACCAATTCACAAATACCGAAAGCTTTGCAGATTGCGTTAGTAATAATTTCAAGCAAGCGATACGAAATCGCTCAATTCCAGATGACCATATTGGCAACAACGGAGAATACGACCGTTTACGTGTGATCCGGCGCAGTACAGAACAACGATATTGAAGAACGAGAAATCGCGAGTTCTACGCAGAGGCGCGACATGCTCAAGCTATTATCCGTCAAAAACTCCAATCGCAAGAAAAAAAGAATGGCGAAAATAATGTGGATTTGTTTACCCCTTTAGTTCCTATACCAACAGTTTTCAATATTGTTATGCAGTCTGCAATTTCTTTTTGTTAAAAAGAGCAGAAAGAAGACATTTTCGCGCCTTAGCTGCTGACTTGGGAAGTAATCCGTTACTTTTACAAGTAATTTTGTAATTGCCCCGTTACTTTTTTTCGGAAGTAATTTGTAACGTATTTTCGTTACAAATATTGGTAACGGATTACTTTATTGCTCGTTGCTTTTTAAAAATATGAGTATAATACAGTAACTGAGCAATACGAGCAGAGCATTCAGCAGCATAAAGGGAGCAAGTTCAACAGAATAGAAAACAACAGGAAGGGGAGGGTAAGGGCTCTGGGAAAGACGAGCGGTTTCTCGATCGGCCGGGCGACGGTGGCCTTGTCTGGCGGCGTGTATACTGCTCTCCCCCGGTCGTTTTATGTGGTCTTGTTTATCTAAACTTAGAGAGACCGCGTGGGCCTTTCCGCCAACGCGTTCCCCTTGGAAAGCGTCGTCTCGTGTCTCCCCCGTCGGGATGATCCCTCGGGAAGGGATGTTGTTTTACTTTCGAATCTGGAGGCTTGCGCATTCTACGGGGCTTCTTGGGTTTCAACCTGGGTGTTCCGGTGAGCCGCCGCTGTGTCTGCAACGGGATGCACGGACGAAGTTACGGAGCTGTCGGCTGTAGTCCGTTGGCAAGTTAACGAATGTTTGTCGACGGCCTTGCCAACTATTGGACGGGGGACTTTGCGTGGCTCCAGCAAAACTTCGAAATGATTGGTTGATCCCCGCCTGAGAGTGAGGGGTTCAGCGCCCTTGAAAGCCCGTGACTGGGGAGAGACAGGACTTTTCTGGCTTGGACGTGGACTAATTTGGAGAATGGCGATTTTCCCTTGCTTCGTATATACTGTGTACAATAGCTTGTAACGTCCAAATAAACGGTTTAGACAAAGTCCTCCCGCATCTGTCGCACCTTTCTGATCACCCACCGAACAAGGCTCATCAAACGATTGGCCCCGTAATGCACCACTGGGCAGTCATCATTTATTCACACAAGGGACGAACCTTTACTGGGAGAATAGCCGAAAAGAAATCACGATTGTTTGTATGACCGGTCACTGGAACCGCTAGAAAAACAGGCCAGGCATGTAAAAATATACGAAAGACAAAGATAAAGTAAGATAACACCGAGTAAGCTCTTCGTTGCCTTCCATCGTGTGTTTCTTCTTCTCCCTGGCAGGAGAAAGCTCTTCGTGATTATTTGTTTTTGTCTTTTGCACTATTTCGCCCTTTCCACGTCCTTTGACGTCTCCCGCCACCTGCACAGTCATTAAACGTGGGTCCGTATTCCCTCCATTCGCGGGTTAACAACTCGCGTAACAGACGATGCAGCCTCGCGCGAGGGGGTCGCATTATCTTTGTCTTTGATGTGGGCTACTGTATTCAAGCATGCTCTTGAGGCACGGCTGAAAAGCGCCCGGCGCGAGGCTAAGAGCATCATCTTCGAGGGTACGGACAATACGTTTTTTGGTTTACTTGTCTGGGTATGTTGGTCAAGTCCGTTCCTCACTTTACAGTCAACTGTCAACATAAAAGGGGGGGGGGGGGGGGGCGGGGCGGGAGGTGACTAGGCCATCTAAGGATTGCTGACAGAGAGACAGAGTACGTAAAAGTGGTGTGATCCTCTATTGTTGTCTGAGACCAATGGCACCCGCTTCTTTCGCTCTCTATGCCCTCCCCTCCCCTGGCCTCCACGAATATTGGTATGAAGTGAGAACCGATGAACTATCGATAACCCGTAACCGCCACTTTTTTTTCTGACTGGTCGAGCTTTCGGTCATGGAGTGTCCGTCGTCTCCATGACCATCTCTTAATAAGATGTTCTAAATTCAGGTCATTAAGGAAAACGGAAACCTAGAGTTTCAGTGCATACTTTGCTTGCCAAAAAACACACACATTGTCGTCAGCAAAAACAAGAAACTCTAATCTACGGATCCGGAAACACATCGAGGTAAGCTCGAACAACTGCATTTTCCATCGGCTATACATTGTGACGTTAGAACCAAGTTTTTTTTTCTTGTAAATAACAGACGAAACACCCGAGACTAAAGGGAGCCTTCGTACATCGCTTTTTTAGTTCCGAATCTCGCAGCGAAGGTAGACCCTGCTACTGAGCATGCGCACCGCTAGCTTTGTCTGCAGAATTCCAGGGATCATTTCTGGAGGTCGTACGCCCCTACTGAAAAAAAATCATATGAATCTATATAAGAACTGATATGCGGCGTATAAGAACTGATATGCGGCATAAAAGAACTGATATGCAACATATGGCAACTGATATGCACCATACAAGTTCATATGTGATTGAAATGATAACTTATATGACTTTCACATCAGAATTTGCAATGTGTCCAATAAACATATCATAAATACATTCATATAAATAATTTTTAGCATACGGCGTGCCGCGCGGGCAAGCAAACACGTGGCTTCAAACCGCAGTGAAGCGGCTTGATTTATTGGCTTTCAAATTATTACGGTATGAGCGTTTAAATTTTACTAAGAGATTCATCCCCTCAGCCGTTCAAAATATTCTCAAAGGTTTGACATTACTGGAAATAAATCAACAAGTTGGGAATATTATTTACTGCTTAGGTGGTCACAGAGAAAATCTGTACCTTCAAGACCACCAGTATAAAAGGCGGAAACGCAGAGCTGAGGAGTAGTTATCGGGCGTGCTGTTGAATTCATGTTGCTGTGCCGTGTACGTGGATAACTCAATGTATATGTTCAGCTTATGCTATTGGGCGGTACCTTGCGCCACCTAGCCTAGCTGAAACTGATACGAAAAAAATAAGTTCTGATATAAAAAAGGTGTCCAATAAACATATCAGAAACAAATTCACATAATTTTTGCAGTAGGGGCTAGCAAGATGGCGGGTTTGGTTGCAGCTTTCGGTGCCTTGTCAGCTTACAGGTGAACGGAGTGCACCTACACTCGTTCTCTTAAATACAATATTTTATTTTTACAAGGGCTGCCAGAATACGGGTGCATGAGAAATGAAAATTAGTGTTGCAGAACATTTTTTAATAATATAAAATTGTTCCTGTAGGTTTCTAGATAAGTGTACTGAAAAAGTAACGTGAAATCAATTTGTAACGTAACGAGTAAAGTAATTCATTACTTTACAGCGAAAGTCATTTGTAATGGTAATCCTTTACATTTGTTCCTCGGTAATTTGTAATTGTAATCCATTGCATTTTTCAAGTGATGAGCACAAGCCTGCTTAGCTGTAGTGCGTGGTGTCCTGGAAGTGAGTGTGGCTTATGAGTTCTGTTGTTTGCTCTCAAAACCTGGAGCGGCGGCCAAGCACTTCGAATACAGTCTATCGTCCAAGCAAGCAGAAGCCAATTTTGACAAGCATAACTCAGAAGTCAATTATCAACTGGACTGCTTTTACACCATCGGAGAAATGAGAACATCACTCCAAACAACACCAAAAACGTGCTGCACCTGGTTCGAATCAAGTGACATCTGCTGCTTTTGCAAACTTGGCTCCATCGGAAACAGCCTTGTTGCAGTTTTTCAGCTCCATGTGGCAAAGCGAGGTTCTACATTGCCGCTGAAAGACCGCGCAAGTGGTTCTAATTTTGAAACCAGGAAAATCACCATCGTCCCTTGATTTTTTCCATGCAGTGAGCCTCACTAGTTGCATAGGCAAGCGGGTGGGAAAATTAGTCAACGAAAGGCCGCAATGGTGGCTGAAAGTCAACGAGGTTCTTTCACAGCAAATGACGGGATTTCGACGTCACCGACGCACCATGGGCAGTGTTTTTGACTTAGTGACATATCTGTGCAGCACGAAAGAAGTCTTGGAAACGTCACTTCTGCGGTATTTTTAGACTTTAGGCGTGCATTCGACACTAAGTCATGCTCACGTACTGCAGGGACTACTAAACCTCGGATCATAGGTAGAATGCTTCAATAGAACACCAACTTTTTGAAAGGCAGAAATATTTTTATTTCGACAGCAGAAGGGAAAAACAATCAAAACATCATACGCCCCGTGTGGTGCCAGAATGCAGCGTGTTAGGTGCGACATTATTTAACGTAATCATGTCCAAATTGTGAGCAGTATTCCCATCGTTTCTCAATTTTTATATTTTCACTGACGATATTTGCGTTTGGGCATCGTTTTTTTTTTATTGACATTCTGCTAGCACACTTACAGGGAGAGATTAGATGTAATCGAAATTTTTTTAAAAGAGTTCGGAATGAATTTATGGGTAACAAAATCAACTGTTTCACCATTTAAACGCAAAAGTTTGGAAAATTTCAGCTTATCGCGCAAGGACGTAATCTTTATATTGTTCGAAAGCACCGCTTCCTCGGACTAATACTTGATTGATAAATTAAGTTAACAAAACATGTAAGTATGCTGGAAACCAGGATAAACAGAGTCACCCACAACTATGGATGCATAGATGGAACAATTTGGGGAGGCTCGACGTCGAACACCCGCACGTTGCACTCGTACGTCACACGATTGCGCACTCACTTCCAATTACTTTACAGAATTTCTGAACTTTGGAGTCCTTGTCACAGCTGAGTCTAGAGAACCTTCAATCGCAGCTCTTCGAGTCCAAGAAACGTGCAGGCATTTCTTGCGAATTACCACACAGCACCGAAAACATCCACTTGCAGAACGGATTTTGGAACAATCTGGTGCACGCTTACATGACACTTTAGCTTCGCACCATGCAATGTACCCGCAATTTCAATTTTGCAAAAATAACCACATCTACACCTGGACCATTTCATGTCAACGCATTCAAACCAAAATTTTGGACCTCGAGAAATAGTCGACGGTGTTCATTTTTTTTAGAACAAAACTGGCAATAAGCTATCTATCTTCATTTAGTCCCTCTACGCCTGTATAAACAGGCGGATCGACCTAAGAGAAAGGCTCAGTCCCTGGTTTTGGGATACAGCACGTGGACATTCGAGATTCTTATTACCTCTCTCATCTAAATTCCTCTGCAACATCAGAACTTCATGGCA
The DNA here is from genome assembly GCA_013358835.2 of Ixodes persulcatus. Lineage (NCBI taxonomy): Eukaryota > Metazoa > Arthropoda > Arachnida > Ixodida > Ixodidae > Ixodes > Ixodes persulcatus. Next base: position 6,635 of record JABSTQ010003428.1, read on the forward strand.
TCTTGTGCACAATACATTTTATTTGAACATCCGACGAACCAAATGGGGTCGTTTTCTCCGACTCCAAGGCAACCCTCGAATCCTTCCAGGCTGTAAATACACGGGGTACCAACACAAGATATCTGTACAAGTATCTCCTGAAGGTATTGTTGCTGGACATTGGTAGTGATAACATTGAATTCTAATGGGTGACCGGACTCAGTGGCATACAGGGGAACATGGAAGTAGACAAGCTTCAGGCCCATGGACATAACTCCTTAGAAACCCAAAAAATTTGGATTTCAAGAACTGACCTACATATTTATATACGTGCGCTCCGGAACAAGTATGCGATGACTTCTGGATTGATGAACACGCTGAAACGTTCGACTTCATACTATTGACACCAACTTATATTTTCCGACAGATACTGCCTTACCGCGACATATGGGCACATTAATTCATAGATTGCGCCTAAGCGTTTTATTTACCGAAAACGTTCCTCTCAAGAATATCCCGCACGTCATTCGCCGATAGTTCCTGTTGGCAATGAGAAGAGGACACTAAACATTGATTCAATGTAAATTATTTCCACGAGAACGCAACCGACTCAAGCAGCGATTACAAATCATTGACAGTCTACCATTTACTCTTAACAAGGTGTTAGGACCATGGCCCACTCCGGCAATTCATTGAAGGGCGCTGTACGCTGTACGATACTTTCATGTGGACACCAACATAGCACGAAACTGCTGATTATAAGTGACTGCCGGGATCTGTTTTTGTAAGTGGTGCTGTGATTAGAGTGTCTTCGGGTACGAGTGCAACGCGAGTACATTTATCTCTATACGTATGTACATTTTTAGGAATTTGTGCAGAACACTACCAGCTATTGAACAACCTGCATACTTTTCTTTATATGTATACATTAATTAACTGCAACGAACTAGCCAGCACTTACACAGAGAGTGCCAACATTTCCAAAAACTACTCATTTAATAAAAGACGCAACATTGGCGGTTGTCATTGCTTGGACAAGAAGCGTGTGACTGGGTCCGTGTTCATGCCAAACGGTGACGCAGCCCTGTGTCCAATACATGCTCAGAGGAGGGGAATCGGTGGCCGAATGGGCCTGCGCACATCAGCTCGGAGCACGTGAAGCGAAAGCTCCCGCTGCAGAACCCAGCAATCCTGGGCTCAATCCCCACCCCTGCCCGTTGCGATCTGGATGAGCATCGTACCGGCGTCCGGTCTTTTATCACTACTGCGTGGTGCACGCTTAAGACCCCAGGATAGCGGTTGGACTACGTTGTACTGCACTGGCTAAATTGCTCATCTCCAGCCGAGGGAGAAGTCGCCGCTGTAGAAACCTACACAAAAACAATATACTTGCTCGGAGTGCGTGACCAAGCAATGGCAAACGGGAGATGGCGGGGGACTTTTGAGACGATTCTGCTCATACAACTAGATTCTGCTCCGAGCTGTCTAGTGGCCGCCATACCGAAACTAACGGAAATCATTGCGCTACAATCACACGACATGATGCGTTTAGAAAGCGACAGCTGTGCTTATTCGACGATATGGCGATGACGATTGATTGACACTGCGCCGTTCATGCGTCATACGGTGATCTGATATCGAAATGACGTCGCGTTGATTTAGTGTTGATACGATGTTGATGAATAAATTATTTTAATGTCGTGCTGAGCTGTTGCGCCAATTTTAGCGGGGAAACTGAATTGACATGACGTAAATTTTGCCGCTAAATTTAGCGGGGAACTCTAATTTGTCTGTTCATCCCATGACGTCAGGATATCTGACATCAATTTTTCCGCCAAAATGTGCGGCGAAACTTAATTGGTGCATAGGTAATGTGACGTAAATTTTTGCGTTAAATTTAGCGGGGAACTTGAATTTGTCTGTAGGTTCTGTGACGTCAGGTCATTGAACGTGAATTTTTTTCGCCATATTTAGCGGGAAGCTAGATTGGTGCATAGGTCACATGACGTTCATTTTTCTCTACATTTAGCGGGGAACCTGCATTTGTTTGTAAATCCCGTGACGTCCGTCCACGTGAAATCAAATTTTCCACCAAATATAGCGAGAAAACTGGATTTATCTTTACATACCGTCACTTCAGGCGGCGTGACATCAATTTTCACAACAAAATTTGCGGGGAAACTGAATTGGTGCACAATTCACGTGACGTCGATTTGTTTGCCCCTAAATTTAGCGGGGAAAAAGATTTGTGTGTAGATCCCTTGACGTGAGATGACGTGACATCCATTTTCGCGTCAACTGTAGCCGGTAAACTAAATTGATGTAGCCGGTAAAATAAATTGAAGCACAAGGCACGTGACGTCAATTTTCCCGCTAAATTTAGGGGGAAATCTAGATTTGTCTCTAGATCCCGTGACGTCAGGTAGCGTGACATCAATTTTCCCGCCAAATTTAGCGAGGAAACTGAATTGGTTCACAAGTCACGTGACGCCAATTTTTCCGCTAAATTAAGCGGGGAAACTGACGACGTTTTCATTCACGCCGTCACAAAATCAAGGAACGGATCATTTCATCCCTTCATCTTGGAGCCAGTACAAGTCGCCACGTTGCCTGGTGATTATCCTATGCTGCCAACGTTAACCATTCCTACGCGCTGGGGTTGGCAAAGTAGAAAACGCGTGCTGAGCTCCAGGCACTGTTAGAGTTCGGCTATTCTTTTCAGCGCAGTGGTTGAACACGAGCAACTACCCGAGTGTTCACTGAGGCATTGATTGTTAAGAGCCGAAGTCGAGTGCTCACGCAGTTCTCGCGTCCAATCCATCAGCCGCGCTGGGCTGTCGTTGGGCGGGTGGTTTCGATCTCACAATTATGCCCTCAAGCTTTGCGAAGACGAGACACAAAGAAATAGTTCCCTTTTATCACCGCAATTTCACCGCGACAAAGAAGGTTCTAAATCAGACGCAGTCTGTGCGAGTATACTTGGGCCCGACTAGGACCAGTACGCCACTGCAAATTTATTAACATTACAACTTGATATCGTTTTATGACCCCTTTAAAAGAATTGTCCGTTCAATGTTGTCTTTCAGAAAAACAAATTTTATTCTCATTGGGTTTAGGAATATTATCAGCACGATATCCTAATTTTCATACAGGTCACACAAGTATTTAAATTTTAAACTGAGCCGAACTGCTCAAATTGCACATGCAAAACACACAGCATATTCGTTCGCAACAACGGAAGTTCTGACGTAACCTCAGCCAAAAAGAACTACATCAGCTCTTAAATGCTGTCTCAAAATTAAAAAAAAAGAACTTTTTAAGCAAAAACAAATTTATGGTAATGAGGGACGCGCAATTCTTCGACGATGATCTCTTTATGCTCCATAAACCATGTTGATCAACACAGGGAAGAATTCAACGCCCGTGACTCTGACGTTACCATGCCTGCCGTGACGTCACGACACGACTAGGCATGCATACTTGCAACATTTGGAAGAAGATTTGTATTGATATTTATATATGATTAAACGAATATTGAAGCATCGTTTTATAAAATAAATATCACGTATGACAATATTAAGGCTCTCTATGTTTGACCAACGAAAAACTTAATAACTTCCGGATATAACCGGGCTATCCCTTTAAGTTTTCCAGAATATAGATAACCTCATGTATACAAACAAATTAGAGCGCCTAGCGGCACGCCATCGGAGCCGCGCATGCGCCATGGTGCGTGAGTAAAGAGTCCCACGTCCCGCATCAACAAACCATTGGAATGTGATGTTGTTGGTGTCGGTGGAAGTCCCAGTGATATTTTTAGCGTCAGAATTGTTGTCTTCGTAGCAATGTCTGACTACTTTAGTGGCATGAGCGAAATTAAGAAGGCTCGTTACACGCAAACCTTTGTGTAAATAATGTGGCGTGCGGTGATTCATTTCGCGTGAACGCCGCTGAATGGACTCTATAAAGCCAGAGTTGCATGATACGATTGTGCTGGCCATTTTCAGTCGCGAGACGTCGCTCGGGCAGCAAAAGCGTGGATAGTATACCTGCAATTCTTGACGTCCATACTCAAAATCCCAAACAGAATCGGATCAATTGAATCAGGCATAAAACGTCGGTGACTGCAGCTGGTAGCAATGATCAACATATACTTGTATCTACTGTTTAAACCGAGCCTACTTAACCCAAACAATCTTGGGACTTAGAAATCTCTTGATTTCTGCACTTTGTATCGCAACGTTCGGTCTCCTGGCCGCTATCGTTTGAACGAGCAGACGACAGTTTGAACGAGCTTCAAAGGGCAGAGTAGTTTGACGGTCAGACGGCCGTTTAAACGAGGAGACGCACTGAACGCGGTATGCGGGTGGTTCGGACAACTTGATGGACTATTTGCGTTCAAGCTGGAACAAAAGAAATAAATCTTACGACCAAGCTCTATATCAATGAATTCAAACCAAAAGTGCTTCCCGCACAAGCAATCGGGGTTCCGACGTCGTCTGGTTTCCCTTTTCATGGCACCCATCAACGTTCCCAGACGAACGGTGCAGACAGAAAACATATGAAACCGGATCTTCAAATCTTTCGCCTCGCTCTTTTTGGTGCAGCCGCAGTCACAGCGTTTTGACGAAAAGGCAGGTTTTAGTCTGTTTTTTTTTGTTGTTTTTTTTTAGCAATGAACATACGAATGCCCGTCCCGCCTGGCGACTTCCAACCAGACATGTACGGTAGTCGCTACAAGTAATCAAATTACTTGCAATCGATTACTTTTTCGAATAATGTTTTAATCATTCGAATACGTTTATTGGGAACTAATCACAAAAGTAATCTGATTACTTTTAGAAGTACTAAAATTATTTGAAACCGTTACTATTTTCCCGTCCCGTCCTCATGACGCCCGTTGTTTTTGCAAGTTTTCTACCAAGAAATCCTCGAACCAAGTCTCCGACTGAAAGATGGTTTACCAAAATTAGGGGATTAAAAAAAAGAGTAGTTTATAATGCGGTGATCCTTATCCAATAATGGACAGTACAAAAGGCCAGTTTTAAAAATGGCTGAAAACTGAAAAGTCCGTAGTTTTGAAAATTTGAAGTAATCGGGAAAGCAACGGTTACTTTTTCAAGTAACGGCCCATTCCTGTTTTTTTTTTTGTTTTTTCAAGTAATCAAGTAATCTAATTAAATACGTTTTAGCCAAAAGGAAATAAAATTGTAATCGATTAATTCTTTTTTCTAATATTGTGCACACGATTGCTTCAACCCACACCCCCAAACCGGAAGTATGCCCAAAGCGTTACTACCGCTGCATGAAGTATACAGTTGATGGTGTATAGCGTGGAGCGAAATTGAGTCGTCTGAATTCTAACACCTATCATATTATATTTGAACGACAGGCAACAAACTTGTAATTAGAATGTGCCAGCTCGAGCGAATATTTAAGATGTTTATTAGTAGGGTTTAGGTAATTAATTTGCTCAATATGACTTCATCCTCATGGCCCGGCATTCGCTCCGTTAGATATAAGCTAGGTTATGTCAAAGTGATCTTTTTGCATTTCCGGGGTCCAATTAGAAAAAAATATACATATTTTTTGTCTCAGAAGGAACATTTTGTATAGATATTGAAATATTCAAACACTGTCCACAAACAAGAGCGCATTACGTTTTGGCAAAACATGTAGCTTAAAACTTACGAAGCACTTCAATATCTACTCAGGTTTTGTATATTTACTCGCCCCAATTAGTTATATAGCTCTTCAAATTGAGTAATGCAAAAAAAAAAAAACTTTTCATCGTATTTCATCAAATCAGGCTGATTCAGAAAAGTTACAATTTGCGAAGCAATATTGCCGGGTGCTTGTAAATCATCATTTTTTGTACATATTTTTTTTTTGTAGTCTCCTCAAATGAAGTGAAATGCATTAAGCATTTTTGAAGCGTGTTAAAGTAGTAGGGTGCATAGGAACTCCGCATCCACTGTTAATAATGTCAATACATTTTTAGACGTGCGTCCTCCGAACATTAAAGCAAACAAAGAGCAGGAAACGCCGGTAGCGCAATTTTGGACGCCAGGCACCCGCGGTCATTAATCTCAATTATTCCAGCGTACCCTTCTCCCCCCCCCCCCCCCCCCCCCCCCTCCACCCTGAGCCCGCGTCAGGCGTCAGAACGTGGCGCTTCTCTTGGTTTCTAACGCGATGCAGTGTTCGACGAACGGTCAAGGTGACGTTAGAGTCACCCTTAGGTTCCCGAAGAACTCCTCCCCTAATCCGTCAAGCTCGGCGTATGCAGGATCGGAGTCTAACGCTAAATATGGCTCATTTACCCGCCGTAATTAACCCTTTTCTAAAACGCCATTAAGCAACATTGGCAGTCGCAATTTTTGGCGACCACCAGGGTTGGTAACAATCACTGCCTGGTGATAGTTAGCTAACTTTCACAGCCTGGTGATAGTTAAAGGGAAAAAATTGGCCCAGAATGGCGGGAGGAATCAAATGTTTGTCTTTTTGGACTTCGGCTAGGTGGCGCAAGCTGCCGCCCGTTACAACGGGTATATATATTAACATCCATCCATACATACTTACATCCACGGGGTGCGAGGCTTGTGATTGGATCCCGAATCCCCGCCGAACGTTGACGCAGCAGTCATTTTCTATACGAGATGGGCCGAGATCACGCCGAACGGTTACGCAAACCTCGTGTCCAAATACATGGTCCATGACGTCCGTTTGGTTTTCCCGTTGTCTGCGGAGTCATGAATAATGTGTGGGCCTTGCCTGTTTATATCTAGGTTTAATTAAACTTGAGGAAGAAAACGAGAAGGACGGACACAAATTCCAACTAGCAACAACATTTATTGACACCAAGAGTTTGCTTATATACAAGAAAAGGAGAAAGTGAAAAAGGTGGAAAGAAGGAGCACTATGCCGTCGAGGGTACATCCTGTCGGGAACGTGGGAGTGAGAAAGCTCTGAACTAAGGAATCTTATCTCTTTCCCCGAAAGGGCAATGGAGGGTGAACCGATGTTGTCTTTGGATCGACACATGGCGAAGGCTTCTATTATCTCCTGACCATACCTCGAGGTGTGACCCCCGACTCTTGTAGTGGAGGGAAGGTCGGCTGAGCAGGAAGTACATTCGATGCGTGTTTGGCGATCGGGTGGTTACTAACCCCTGAAGCGTTCGAGACCGCTGTTTTAACCTCGTTCGCATGCTCTCAGGCTCTCATTGGCAAATGTATCGGGCACCACAAGACATAGGGGTTGAGTAAACACACTCTTTGAGACAAGGAACGTAAGAGGTTTTGTGGTTCTTTTGGCAAGGGGGCGCCTGTCCGGGGTTGACATTTTTGCAAATAGATGCCAATTTAAAATCACACGAGAAAACCACGTTGGTGTTGAAGCCCTGCGCTATTAATTTCAGTCGATGCGAAATGGTATGAATGTAGGGACGCACGCGAAGCGGGACTTTGGAGGCGACTTTTTGGATTGAGGCCCCGTGACAAGTCTTTTGATGGTGAGCTCGATCTAGTCGTTTGGGTAACCTGCCTTTAGAAGGCGGCCTATCTGATTGAACTGACTAGTTGCTGTAAGGTGATGACACGACTTGGATTTGGCAGAAACAATGCGGTTTCGAACAATACCAGTTTTCACGTTTTTTGAGTGCGAGCTGCTGAAAGGCAGAACATGCTTCGCAGACCTCTGATGATTCGACCAGCAGATGCTGACACTGGTGGGGACAAATCTCAGATCAAGGAACTGTAATTGCTCACATGAGGGGGGTCTTTTTTGTGAACGTGAGCCCGAAGGAGTTCTTCTGGAAGACGCTTTCTGTCGCTGCTGTATCTGAATTAGTGAAATGAGGGATAATATAATCGTCTACGTAGTGATAAACCCTGGCTTCGGAAAATTCCTGCTCAAGGTTCAATTCAACCTTGGTGTCAACGTGAAACAAAGATTTCGCTTAGGATGAGAGCTAAGCACGACCCTGTGCACACACCTGATTTCTGAAGGAACACTTTGCTCTCGTGTTCGACAAGGGTGGACTGAAGATACAGGCGAATCAACTCAAGAAACGCTGAGAGTGAGATGCCTCATGAATTTTGAAAATCTATAACGCCTCTGAGGTGCACAGCATTGGACACGAACCCCAGAAGGGTTTTCACATTGAGACTAAAATACAAATCCACTACATTAAGAGAAAACACTCCAACAGTTCCAGTACCGCCGTGAAACTTATCTAACGCTGGGATCGGGACTTCTGGATTCTTTAGTCGGAAAGGTTGAGGAAGGTCCAAGGTTCCGAGATGTTTTTGTAAGAACATCGGGCAGGGGTTCTGCCAGCACCCCGTTTCCGAAATATTGCTACGGAAAGTGCCTTTCCGTAGCAATATCTAGGATTTTGTGTTTCCGGTAAATACCGATAAACATAAAAAACTAACCCTCCCAAACTAATTTGTCAAAATCTAAGAAAAAATAAATCTGGAAATCAAATTTCTCGTTAAAAAAAATTTAAGTTTTAAGGGACGAATTTTTTTATCCAGAGTTTTATTTTGCTAACCAGGAATGGAACCTCACTCACAGCCTTCTATATTAGAGACGTGCGCGAACTACAGGGTGCGCTTCTCCAGCTATCATTATCATCGTTTCCGACATGGCGGGAACATAGAGTTATTATAATGTACACTAGAGGTTCAAGTGGCGCTAGTGTGCTGACGCAAATTGAAGCAGACAGCGACCAGTCGAAAATTGACTTCCGGTAATGCATTTCTATGGGAAAAGTAAGTGCATTTTCTCCCTGCGCTCGATCATAAGAGCAAATATCCCGAATACTTCGAACGTACTAGGTAGCTTGGAACATTTCTCAGTCAGGCCGACGAAATAATTTGGCCAAGTACGGCGTTTTTCTTTCAAATTTATCGCATTAAAAACGGTGCTAAAACGGCTTCGTACGTGTATTTATGTGCACTGTCGGACACTCTTTGCGCGAACACGACGTCGGCTCTTTTCAGCGTGAGAGATATACATGCCAAACGAACGAAGGCCATCTGGAAATTAAGGGATACGGCAACCGCTACGCAGTAACACTGGATCAGTAACTACCCGCGCATGTAAAATCAAAATGAATTGAAGGCCAGGTAATATATTTCGATTTCAAATAAGTGAGTACCGCTTTATTCTTTCTGCTCTGTGCAAACTTCTACGTTCGAAATGTCACCGGCACGATCGAAATTGCTCAGAACAAGCGCCCGATAAAAGCTGCCCGGCAGAGAAAACAATACGGAGAGAGATCTTTCATAGCCCACGTGCTTTATTATTTACGTTTTGAATGTTTTTATCCGCTCATGCACGTCGGAGTCATTTTCATATAGTGACAGGACTGGCATATTAGCAATATATAAGCGTCACCGGAATGCTGGCGAGCCTTGAACACACTCCATATTCCTTTCGATTGTAATTTTGCTTTGAATCGTCGCTTGTTTTTACATTCGTGCTGCGGAACACACGTTTGGGATTGAAATGTAGCGAAGTTAAACATCCGTCAGTAATGATGAAAAATGCGCTAACGAAAGTAATTACACTTCTACAATGTTAATCAAGATACATACCATTCGGTACGACCCAAATAACCAAAATGTTTCGTGTTATTTTCCGGGAAGAGACAGAATGCAAGCGCGTTTTCCCATAGGAATGCACAGGATCACCGCAAAAGTAGACTGGTTGCTGTCTGCTTCAATTTGCTTCAGAGAAGTCGCATAGACACTAGCGCCAGTTGAACCTCTAGCGTACATTATAATAACTCTATGAGTGGGAGGGAGAGAGATCAGGCAGCGCCACAGATTCGCCGGCCTGTCAGCTCGTTTCGTATGATGTTCGCGTGTTTCAAGCCTGTTTCAGCGCGTTTTCATTTATTTATTCGTTTATTTATGTACTTATCTTTGATCAATTAAGTGATATTCGTGACATGGCATTTTATCACAGATAGCTGTTTAATTATATGCTTCGTGTCAACTTAGGTCCAGGCGCAGCCGACGCTACGAGCTAATCGGACCAATCGAGCCGCCTCAAAACTGCAAGTCACTGGACCTTTTCTGTTTATGATAGGTTGAGCGATTATAGAACACATGCATAAACATGACGAACATCATAGTGGTGTGCGTTTCAGGCTGTATGATTGGACCCATCAGCGCCTACCGTCGGCTATGTCTGGAGTTAACGTCAAGCAAAGTATAGAAAGCTTTGAGGCTCGTTAGATACATTTTTTTTTTTATTATAAAATGCGTAGGTTTTAATTTTTGATATGCTTGTATATTCAACAATAACACAATCGAGCAACTTTCCTGTTGCTCTTCGTAACTTTGCTCGTTGCGTCCCTTCTTTTTCTGTCCCCGACAATGCAGGCGTGCCGGAGCCATTGATCACGTGGTGGCGCAACTCGACCGAGCAGCTCCCTAGCAGGGTGGACAGATCATCCCACGGCGTGACCCGGTCGACGCTGGAAGTGACGCAACTGCGCGCTCGAGACCTGAACGCCAGCCTCACGTGCAGGGCGTCCGACCAGAACCGGACCTACACCGTCGCTTCGTCGGTTACCCTCGACATTTTCGGTAAGTTCAAAAGCAACAATTCAGAAAAAAGATTATTTCGGTTTTAATTTCTTTATTTTTTTTTTCACAAAGTGAGTTGTACAGTTTTCCAATTTAGAGCGCTTCTGTCACAGAAGTGTCGAGCCATGCAAGCCACTGGCACGCGGGCCTTTCTTTTTTTTTTTTTTTTTTTGAATTGCGTTTTTCTATGGAAATCCCGGTAATCCACGGGGTGCCCCTTCTCGTTTAGAGTCCGGTAATCCCTAAAATCCTTGTCGATGTCTTTCCAGAACAACGAGACGGCAAGCGTCACAGCTTTGCCACCTCTGTTTCTAAGCTCTAATCCCGTAGCAACCGTTGAGAGTTGCTACGCTCCGAGTTTAATGAGCGTTTTTAGCAAACGAACGGGTAGGTGTGCGCGCTTAGAGTACGCAGGAGGATGCAATACTGCGTTTTACTTTAAAGAGACAGTGAATCGCCCCCTAATTTATTTTGCCAGGCGATTCAATATGGTGTCAGAGGACTCCCCAATCAACAATTTGCTGCAGAGTTGCGTATATCTTTAATAAAACCAGAAAAGTCAACTACTCGAAACCGAAATGCGACACGTGGAAGACCTGCGCAGAGGAGGAAGGGTAAATGTAGAGTCATGGTTTAACACTGGCTGTTGAGCTGCGTTGGCGAAGCGGTTGCGGATGCGGTTCGCCAGCGAACTTGTTCAGACCCACTGAGATGAGGTTGGCGGTTTTTTGGCGATCACGCGTTACCTTTGTAGACTTGCGCTTGTGAACTTTGTTTTACAATCCAGATATCCACTTTTATCCCCAATTCATATCCAAAAAACAGCTACTTTGGTACCGAAGGGTTTTCTTCGGCATGCTCCCGCGCTTCATGAGTTTAGATAGCGAAAAATAAACACTGACCCCGCAAACCCCGACCTGCGATTACCTAGACTTCGCACAGAAGCAAAGCCCAGCTAGGAGCGCCTTTGGGAGTCAGAAGAGGATTTACCCGACCCTTCCTTCGAAGTGAACCCTTCCCGCATGAGTAGCTCACCTTGATTCCGGGATAAATTGCCAGTTTTTCCCCCCGCGTTGTTCGCTCTTATGATATTCGGTGTAGTGAGCCTCACTGGCGGACCGTGGTGCGGGAAATGTGTTGGTGCTAGCCGGTCGTGGCTTTGTTGGCAGCGCACTCTCCTCTCGCCACTCAGACGTCAATCGCGTCTGCCGTTTGTTTGACATTAAGTCAAATAAACCGCGTTTGGATAACCTCTGCATCCTCTTGTACGCATACTTTATTTCTTGAATAGGTTTCCTCTATTCCTTTTGGTAGTAGAAACATTAAAGGTCGAGCTAGAGCAGGTACCCTGCCAGCTCCGCGGTGGTGTGTTGGCTACGCAATTAGGCT